>JBBGZY010002897.1:0-159760 GCA_037952925.1 Lithobates clamitans | reverse complement strand
CACACACCCCCTCCCCCCCACCCCCCCACCACCCCCCCACACACCCACCCCTCTAACACACCCTCTCCTCTTCCCCCTCCCAATAATACCCCACTCCACTCTACCCCCCCCCCCACTCCTCTATACATATTAACCCTCTATAATACTACCACCCTCTCCTCTATACACCCCCAATAACACCCCAATATATAACCCTCTCCTCTATACACCCCAATATATAACCCTCTCCTCTTATACACCCCAATATATAACCCTCTCCTCTATACTACACCCCAATATATAACCCTCTCCTCTATACTACACCCCAATATATAACCCTCTCCTCTATACACCCCAATATATAACCCTCTCCTCTATACACCCCAATATATAACCCTCTCCTCTATACACCCCAATATATAACCCTCTCCTCTATACACCCCAATATGTAACCCTCTCCTCTATACACCCCAATATATAACCCTCTCCTCTATACACCCCAATATATAACCCTCTCCTCTATACACCCCAATATATAACCCTCTCCTCTATACACCCCAATATATAACCCTCTCCTCTATACACCCCAATATATAACCCTCTCCTCTATACACCCCATATATAACCCTCTCCTCTATACACCCCAATATATAACCCTCTCCTCTATACACCCCAATATATAACCCTCTCCTCTATACACCCCAATATATAACCCTCTCCTCTATACTACACCCCAATATATAACCCTCTCCTCTATACACCCCAATATATAACCCTCTCCTCTATACACCCCAATATATAACCCTCTCCTCTATACTACACCCCAATATATAACCCTCTCCTCTATACACCCCAATATATAACTCTCTCCTCTATACACCCCAATATATAACCCTCTCCTCTATACACCCCAATATATAACCCCTCTCCTCTATACACCCCAATATATAACCCTCTCCTCTATACTACACCCCAATATATAACCCTCTCCTCTATACACCCCAATATATAACCCTCTCCTCTATACTACACCCCAATATATAACCCCTCTCCTCTATACACCCCAATATATAACCCTCTCCTCTATACTACACCCCAATATATAACCCCTCTCCTCTATACACCCCAATATATAACTCTCTCCTCTATACTACACCCCAATATATAACTCCTCTATACACCCCAATATATAACCCTCTCCTCTGTACACCCCAATATATAACCCTCTCCTCTATACTACACCCCAATATATAACCCTCTCTTCTATACACCCCAATATATAACCCTCTCCTCTATACTACACCCCAATATATAACCCTCTCTTCTATACACCCCAATATATAACCCCTCTCCTTTATACTACACCCCATTTTATCCACCTAAAGACATCCCCACCCTCTGATGTCTTTAAATCATAAATCACTTATAGACATTCCATCTCTATGATCAAACCATTAATCCACCTATTGACATTCCGTCCCTCTAATGTCCTCCAACCATAAATCACCTATAGACATTCCATCTCTATGATGTCAAACCATTAATCCACCTATTGACATCCCCTCCCTCTGATGTCCTCCAACCATAAATCCACCAACAGACATCCCATCCTTCTGATGTCTTTAAACCTTAAATACACCTATAGACACCCCATCCTTTTGATATCCTCAAACCATAAATCCATTTATAGACATCCCAACCCTCTGATGTCCTCCAACCATAAAATGACCTATAGACACCACATTCCTCTGATGTCCTCCAGCCATAAATACACCTATAGAAATACCAACCCTATGTTGACCTTAAACCATAAATCCATCTATAGACATCCCAACCCTCTGATATCCACAACCATATATCCACCTATAGACATCCCAACTCTCTGATGTCCTCAAACCATAAATCCACCTATAGAAATCCAAACTCTTCGATGTCCTCAAGCCATAAATCCACCATAGACATCCCAACCCTCTGATGTCCTTAAACCATAAATCCAGCTATAGACAGCTCCCCCCCTCTGATGTCCTCCAACCATAAATCACCTATAGACACCCCCTCTCTATGATGTTTTCAAACCATTAATCCACCTATAGACATCCCAACCCTCTGATGTCCTCAAACCATAAATCCACTTATAGAATTCCAAACTCTTCAATGTCCTTGAGCCATAAATCCAACTATAGACATCCCAACCCTCTGATGTTTTCCAACCATAAATCTCCTATAGACACCCATTTCCATAGATGTCATCAAACCATAAATTTACCTATAGACATTCCCACCCTCTGATGTCCCCCAACCATAAATCACCTATAGATATCTCATCGCTATGATGGTTTCAAGCCATTAATCCACTTATAGACATTCCAGCCATAAATCCACCAACAGACACCCCATCCTTCTGATGTCTTTAAACCTTAAATACACCTATAGACACCCCATTCCTCTGATATCCTCAAACCATAAATCCATCTGTAGACATCCCAACCCTCTGATGTCCTCCAACCATAAATTCACCTATAGACATCCCAACCCTCTCATGTCCTCCAACCATAAAATTACCTATAGACACTCCATTCCTCTGATGTCCTCCAACCATAAATCCACCTATAGACATCCCAACCCTCTGATGTCCTCCAACCATAAATCCACCTATAGACACCCCATCCTTCTGATGTCTTTAAACCTTAAATACACCTATAGACACCCCATTCCTCCGATATCCTCAAACCATAAATCCATCTATAGACATCCCAACCCTCTCATGTCCTCCAACCATAAAATTACCTATAGACATTCCAACCCTCTGATGTCCTCCAACCATAAATCCACCTATAGACATCCCAACCCTGTGATGTCCTCATACCATAAATCCACCTATAGACATCCCAACCCTCTGATGTCCTCATACCATAAATCCACCTATAGACATGCCAACCCTCTGATGTCCTCATACCATAAATCCATCTATAAACTACTTTCCCCTCTTATGGTCTCAAATTTTGAATCCTTCTATAAAAAGTCTATATCCTTGAACTCTGAATCCAAGCACATATATACGAAGATTTACAACCCCTTTGTGTATTGGTGAGCTGCAGCGTGTGATCCGTGTGCCGCCTATAATCTGACCACCTCTCTATGTTCCGTGTTTCAGCCAAGCTCTGTTCTCCCAGGACGTTATGAGCGATCAGAATGTTGGAACACACATGTGGGAACCTCCTGGGTCTGATGAGGACGACGATTGCCAGACACCTTTTACAGGTGGGGAGAGGTCTGAGCGAGGAGGAGAGGTAGGATCAGTGTGGAGG
Source organism: Lithobates clamitans (assembly GCA_037952925.1). NCBI lineage: Eukaryota > Metazoa > Chordata > Amphibia > Anura > Ranidae > Lithobates > Lithobates clamitans. The sequence continues at coordinate 156,473 of JBBGZY010002897.1, read as the reverse complement.
GTTAGGAGGGGGGATAGGCAGGAGCTTTGTGTGAAAGAGAAGGGTGGTCATGGATAGAAATGAAGAGAATGACCAGAAGAATTATTATGAGAGGTCAGAGCTGTGTATAGGGGGAAGAGTGCGCAGAGGAAGGAATGTTGATGGTATTAAGGGGAAGTAGAAATAGTATGGAGAGGTGAGGGTGTGGAGGTAGGAGAAGTTTGGCGGAAGAAGAAAGGAATGGGGGGTGACTGGAGGTGAGAAGGAAGGAAGAGCAGGGATGACTGGAGGTGAGAAGGGCGAGGATGACTGGAGGGGGAGAAGGAAGGAAGGGCGAGGGATGACTGGAGGGGGAGGAGGAAGGAAGGGCGGGGATGACTGGAGTGGGAGATGGAAGGGCGGGGGGTGACTGGAGGGGAGAAGGAAGGAAGGGCAAGGGATGACTGGAGTGGGAGTAGGAAGGAAGGGTGGGGGGTGACTGGAGGGAGAGAAGGAAGGGCGGGTTGTGACAAGGGGAGAAGGAAGGAAGGGCGAGGGATGACTGGAGGGGAGAAGGAAGGGCGGGGGTTGACTGGAGGGGAGAAGGAAGTAAGGGCGGGGATGACTTGAGGGGGAGAAGGAAGGGCAGGGTTGACTGGAGGGGGAGAAGGAAGGAAGGGCGGGGATGACTTGAGGGGGAGAAGGAAGGGCGGGGTTGACTGGAGGGGGAGAAGGAAGGAAGGGCGGGGATGACTTGAGGGGGAGAAGGAAGGGCGGGGGTGGCTGGAGGAGGAGAAGGAAGGAAGGGTGAGGGATGACTGGAGGGGGAAAAGGAAGGAAGGGCGGGGGTGACTGGAGGGGGAGAAGGAAGGAAGGGTGGGGGTGACTGGAGGGGAGAAGGAAGAAAGGGCGGGGGTGACTGGAGGGGAGAAGGAAGGAAGGGCAGGGATGACTGGAGGGGGAGAAGGAAGGAAGGGCGGAGGTGACTGGAGGGGGAGAAGGAAGGAAGGGCGGGGATGACTGGAGGGGGAGAAGGAAGGAAGGGCGGAGATGACTGGAGGGGGAGAAGGAAGAGCGGGGCATGACTGGAGGGGATAAGGAAGGAATGGCGGGGATGTCTTGGGGGGGGGGGGCGAGGGTGACTGGAGGGGAGAAGGAAGGAAGGGCGGGGATGACTTGAGGGGGGAGAAGGAAGGAAGGGCGGGGGGTGACTGGAGGGGAGAAGGAAGGGTGGGGGGTGACTGGAGGGGAGAAGGAAGGGCGGGGGTTGACTGGAGGGGAGAAGGAAGGGCGGGGGTTGACTGGAGGGGGAGAAGGAAGGGCGGGGCGTGACTGCAGGGGAGAAGAAAGAAAGGGCAGGGATGTGTTGGGGGGGGGGGAGGAAGGGCGAGGATGCCTGGAGGGGGAGAAGGAAAGAAGGGCTGGGGGTGACTGGAGGGGGAGAAGGAAGGAAGGGCAGGGATGACTGGAGGGGGAGAAGGAAGGAAGGGCGAGGCTGACTGGAGGGGGAGAAGGAAGGGAGGGGATGACTGGAGGGGGAGAAGGAAGGAAGGGAGGGGATGACTGGAGGGGGAGAAGGAAGGAAGGGAGGGGATGACTGGAGGGGGAGAAGGAAGGAAGGGCGGGGATGACTGGAGGGGAGAAGGAAGGAAGGAAGGGCGGAGATGACTGGAGGGGGAGAAGGAAGGGCGGGGGGTGACTGCAGGGGAGAAGAAAGAAAGGGCAGGGATGTGTTGGGGGGGGGGGGGGGAGGAAGGGCAAGGATGACTGGAGGGGGAGAAGGAAAGAAGGGCGGGGGGTGACTGGAGGGGGAGAAGGAAGGAAGGGAGGGGATGACTGGAGGGGGAGAAGGAAGGAAGGGCGGGGATGACTGGAGGGGGAGAAGGAAGGAAGGGCGGGGATGACTGGAGGGGGAGAAGGAAGGGCGGGGGGGTGACTGCAGGGGAGAAGAAAGAAAGGGCAGGGATGTGTTGGGGGGGGGGGAGGAAGGGCAAGGATGACTGGAGGGGGAGAAGGAAAGAAGGGCGGGGGGTGACTGGAGGGGGAGAAGGAAGAAAGGGAGGGGATGACTGGAGGGGGAGAAGGAAGAAAGGGAGGGGATGACTGGAGGGGGAGAAGGAAGGAAGGGCGGGGATGACTGGAGGGGGAGAAGGAAGGAAGGGCGTGGATGACTGGAAGGGAGAAGGAAGGATGGTCGGGGATGACTGGAGGGGAAGGAAGAAAGGGCGGGGATGACTGGAGGGGGAGAAGGAAGGAAGGGCGGGGATGACTGGAAGGGAGAAGGAAGGATGGTCGGGGATGACTGGAGGAGAAGGAAGGAAGGGCGGGGATGACTGGAGGGGGAGAAGGAAGGAAGGGCGGGGATGACTGGAGGGGGAGAAGGAAGGAAGGGCGGGGATGACTGGAGGGGGAGAAGGAAGGAAGGGCGAGGGATGACTGGAGGGGAGAAGGAGGAAGGGCGGGGGGAAGGGGAGAAGGAAGGGCGGGGATGACTGGAGGGGAGAAGGAAGGGCGGGGTTGACTTGAGGGGGGGAGGAAGGAAGGGCCGGGGATGACTGGAAGGGGGGAAGGAAGGAAAGGCGGAGGGTGACTGGAGGGGGAGAAGGAAGAGCGGGGGTGACTGGAGGGGAGAAGGAAGGGCGGGGATGACTGGAGGGGAGAAGGAAGGGCGGGGATGACTGGAGGGGGAGAAGGAAGCAAAGGCGGGGATGACTGGAGGGGGAGAAGGAAGCAAAGGCGGGGGTGACTGGAGGGGAGAAGGAAGGAAGGGCGAGGGATGACTTGAGAGGGAGAAGGAAGGGCGGGGGATGACTAAAGGGGGAGAAGGAAGAGCGGGGGGTGACTGGAGGGGAGAAGGAAGGAAGGGCGGGGATGACTTGAGGGGGAGAAGGAAGGGCGGGGGTGACTGGAGGGGGAGAAGGAAGGGCGGGGGGTGACTGGAGGGGAGAAGGAAGGAAGGGCGGGAATGACTTGAGGGGGAGAAGGAAGGGCGGGGGTGACTGGAGGGGAGAAGGAAGGAAGGGCGGGGATGACTTGAGGGGGAGAAGGAAGGGCGGGGGTGACTGGAGGGGGAGAAGGAAGGGCGGGGGGTGACTGGAGGGGAGAAGGAAGGAAGGGCGGGGATGACTTGAGGGGGAGAAGGAAGGGCGGGGGTGACTGGAGGGGGAGAAGGAAGGGCGGGGGGTGACTGGAGGGGAGAAGGAAGGAAGGGCGGGAATGACTTGAGGGGGAGAAGGAAGGGCGGGGATGACTTGAGGGGGAGAAGGAAGGGCGGGGATGACTGGAGGGAGGAAGGAAGGGCGGGGATGACTTGGGGAGAAGGAAGGACGGGAGGGTGGCTGGAGGGGGAGAAGGAAGGGCGGGGTGTGACTGGAGGGGAGAAGGAAGGAAGGGCGGGGATGACTTGAGGGGGAGAAGGAAGGGCGGGGGTTGACTGGAGGGGAGAAGGAAGGAAGGGCGGGGATAACTTGGGGAGAAGGAAGGGCGGGGGGTGGCTGGAGGGGGAGAAGGAAGGGCGGGGATGACTTGAGGGGGAGAAGGAAGGAAGGGCGGGGGATGACTGGAGGGGAGAAAGAAGGAAGGGCGGGGGATGACTTGAGGGGGAGAAGGAAGGGCGGGGGTTGACTGGAGGGGAGAAGGAAGGAAGGGCGGGGATAACTTGGGGAGAAGGAAGGGCGGGGGGTGGCTGGAGGGGAGAAGGAAGGGCGGGGATGACTTGAGGGGGAGAAGGAAGGAAGGGCGGGGGATGACTGGAGGGGAGAAAGAAGGAAGGGCGGGGGATGACTGGAGGGGAGAAGGAAAGAAGGGCGGGGGATGACTTGAGGGGGAGAAGGAAGGGCGGGGGGTGGCTGGAGGGGGAGAAGGAAGGGCGGGGGGTGGCTGGAGGGGGAGAAGGAGGGCGGGGATGACTTGAGGGGGGAGAAGGAAGGGCGGGTGGTGGCTGGAAGGGGAGAAGGAAGGGCGGGACGGCGGGGGGTGACTGGAGGGGAGAAGTAAGAAAGGGCAGGGATGTCTTGGGGGGGGGGGGGGGGAAGGATGGGCGAGGATGACTGGAGGTGAGAAGGAAGGGCAGGGGTGATTGGAGGGCGAGAAGGAAGGAAGGGCGGGGGTGACTGGAGGGGTAGAAGGAAGGAAGGGCGGGGATGACTGGAGGGGGAGAAGGAAGGAAGGGCGGTGATGACTGGAGGGGGAGAAGGAAGGAAGGGCGGGGGATGACTGGAGGGGGAGAAGAAAGGACGGGGATGTCTTTGGGGGGGGGGGGAGGGAAGGAAGGGGGGGGGGGAGGAAGGAAGGGCGGGGGGTGACTGGAGGGGGAGAAGGAAGGGCGTTGATGACTGGAAGCGAGAAGGAAGGATGGGCGGGGATGACTGGAGGGGGAAAAGGAAGGGCGGGGATGACTGGAGGGGGAGAAGGAAGGAAGGAAAGGGGTGACTGGAGAGGAGAAGGAAGGGCGGGGATGACTGGAGGGGGAGAAGGAAGGAAGGGCGGGGATGACTGGAGGGGGAGAAGGAAGGAAGGGCGGGGATGACTGGAGGGGGAGAAGGAAGGAAGGGCGGGGATGACTGGAGGGGGAGAAGGAAGGAAGGGCGGGGATGACTGGAGGGGGAGAAGGAAGGACGGAGATGACTGGAGGGGGAGAAGGAAGGACGGAGATGACTGGAGGGGGAGAAGGAAGGGCGGGGATGACTGGAGGGGGAGAAGGAAGGGCGGGGGATGATTGGAGGGGGAGAAGGAAGGAAGGGCGGGGATGACTAAAGGGGGAGAAGGAAGGAAGGGCGGGGATGACTGGAGGGGGAGAAGGAAGAGCAGGGATGACTAGAGGGGGAGAAGGAAGGGCGGGGGATGACTGGAGGGGGAGAAGGAAGGAAGGGCGGGGATGACTGGAGGGGTAGAAGGAAGAGCAGGGATGACTGGAGGGGGAGAAGGAAGGGCGGGGATGACTGGAGGGGTAGAAGGAAGGAAGGGCGGGGATGACTGGAGGGGGAGAAGGAAGGGCGGGGATGACTGGAGGGAGAGAAGGAAGGAAGAGCGGGGATGACTAGAGGGGGAGAAGGAAGGAAGGGCGGGGATGACTGGAGGGGGAGAAGGAAGGAAGAGCGGGGATGACTGGAGGGGGAGAAGGAAGGAAGAGCGGGGATGACTGGAGGGGGAGAAGGAAGGAAGGGCGGGGGATGACTGGAGGGGGAGAAGGAAGGAAGGGCGGGGATGACTGGAGGGGGAGAAGGAAGGAAGAGCGGGGATGACTGGAGGGGGAGAAGGAAGAGCAGGGATGACTGGAGGGGGAGAAGGAAGGGCGGGGATGACTGGAGGGGGAGAAGGAAGGACGGAGATGACTGGAGGGGAGAAGGAAGGAAGAGCGGGGATGACTGGAGGGGGAGAAGGAAGGAAGAGCAGGATGACTGGAGGGGGAGAAGGAAGAGCGGGGATGACTGGAGGGGGAGAAGGAAGGAAGGACGGGGATGACTGGAGGGCGAGAAGGAAGGAAGGGCGGGGATGACTGGAGGGGGAGAAGGAAGGAAGGGCGGGGATGACTGGAGGGGGAGAAGGAAGGGCGGGGATGATTGGAGGGGGAGAAGGAAGGAAGGGCGGGGATGACTAAAGGGGGAGAAGGAAGGAAGGGCGGGGGATGACTGGAGGGGGAGAAGGAAGGAAGGGCGGGGATGACTGGAGGGGTAGAAGGAAGGAAGGGCGGGGATGACTGGAGGGGGAGAAGGAAGGGCGGGGATGACTGGAGGGAGAGAAGGAAGGAAGAGCGGGGATGACTAGAGGGGGAGAAGGAAGGAAGGGCGGGGATGACTGGAGGGGGAGAAGGAAGGAAGAGCGGGGATGACTGGAGGGGGAGAAGGAAGGAAGAGCGGGGATGACTGGAGGGGGAGAAGGAAGGAAGGGCGGGGGATGACTGGAGGGGGAGAAGGAAGGAAGGGCGGGGATGACTGGAGGGGGAGAAGGAAGGAAGAGCGGGGATGACTGGAGGGGGAGAAGGAAGAGCAGGGATGACTGGAGGGGGAGAAGGAAGGGCGGGGATGACTGGAGGGGGAGAAGGAAGGACGGAGATGACTGGAGGGGAGAAGGAAGGAAGAGCGGGGGTGACTGGAGGGGGAGAAGGAAAGAAGGGCGGGGATGACTGGAGGGGGAGAAGGAAGGAAGAGCAGGGATGACTGGAGGGGGAGAAGGAAGAGCGGGGATGACTGGAGGGGGAGAAGGAAGGAAGGACGGGGATGACTGGAGGGCGAGAAGGAAGGAAGGGCGGGGATGACTGGAGGGGGAGAAGGAAGGAAGGGCGGGGATGACTGGAGGGGGAGAAGGAAGGAAGAGCGGGGATGACTGGAGGGGGAGAAGGAAGAGCGGGGATGACTGGAGGGGGAGAAGGAAGGAAGGACGGGGATGACTGGAGGGGAGAAGGAAGGAAGGACGGGGATGACTGGAGGGCGAGAAGGAAGGAAGGGCGGGGATGACTGGAGGGGGAGAAGGAAGGAAGGGCGGGGATGACTGGAGGGGGAGAAGGAAGGAAGGGCGGGGATGACTGGAGGGGGAGAAGGAAGGAAGGGCGGGGATGACTGGAGGGGGAGAAGGAAGGAAGGACGGGGATGACTGGAGGGCGAGAAGGAAGGAAGGGCGGGGATGACTGGAGGGGGAGAAGGAAGGAAGGGCGGGGATGACTGGAGGGGGGAGAAGGAAGGAAGGGCGGGGATGACTGGAGGGGGAGAAGGAAGGAAGGGCGGGGATGACTGGAGGGGAGAAGGAAGGAAGGGCGGGGATGTCTTGGCGTGTAGAGAGAGAGAGAGAGAGAGAGAGAGAGAGGTAGGAGAAGGGTAGAGAGAGGAAGTGGGAAAGTAACAGGGACAGGTTAGAACCTCTGTCAGGTTTTCCGGAGATAATCTTCTCTCAGTCACCAGTACGGTTATCCCCATAGAATGATTTCCTCTTTTTCTGCTCCAGTGACAACCAAAATGTAGGATTGCCCATCTCCTTCTTTCCAGCTGTTGTCACCATAACACATAGAGGATGGGGGATTTTCCTGGAGGGGCTTAGACTGCAATACAAACCTGACAGAGATCCTCGCCCTTCCACGCTCTCTGGGTTGCCTTTAGGTACATCCTCTCTGGGTTGGGTTTGGGTACATCCTCTCTGGGTTGGGTTTAGGTACATCCTCTCTGGGTTGGGTTTAGATACATCCTCTCTGGGTTGGGTTTGGGTACATCCTCTCTGGGTTGGGTTTGGGTACATCCTCTCTGGGTTGGGTTTGGGTACATCCTCTCTGGGTTGGGTTTGGGTACATCCTCTCTGGGTTGGGTTTAGGTACATCCTCTCTGGGTTGGGTTTGGGTACATCCTCTCTGGGTTGGGTTTGGGTACATCCTCTCTGGGTTGGGTTTGGGTACATCCTCTCTGGGTTGGGTTTGGGTACATCCTCTCTGGGTTGGGTTTGGGTACATCCTCTCTGGGTTGGGTTTGGGTACATCCTCTCTGGGTTGGGTTTGGGTACATCCTCTCTGGGTTGGGTTTAGGTACATCCTCTCTGGGTTGGGTTTAGGTACATCCTCTCTGGGTTGGGTTTGGGTGCATCCTCTCTGGGTTGGGTTTGGGTGCATCTTCTCTGGGTTGGGTTTGGGTGCATCCTCTCTGGGTTGGGTTTGGGTACATCCTCTCTGGGTTGGGTTTGGGTACATCCTCTCTGGGTTGGGTTTGGGTACATCCTCTCTGGGTTGGGTTTGGGTACATCCTCTCTGGGTTGGGTTTAGGTACATCCTCTCTGGGCTGGGTTTAGGCACATCCTCTCTGGGTTGGTTTAGTTAGGGTTGCACCGATGCTAGTATCGGTTTTGGTGCCGATACCGAGTATTTGCAGAAGTATCGGAACTCGTACAAATGCACTGATACCTGATACTTTCAGGCTCGGTTCTTTGGGGATGAACAGATGCTCCTCTGTTTAATCCCTTATTAATCCTTCATTTAGTCTAATCAGTCTTAATTAACTCCCTATTCTCCTTCATTTAATTATTATTTTCCTGCTTTTATGTTTTTTTTCACGTCTATTTTATAAACGATAAACAATTAAAACTTTATTTTTTGTTTGCTTTGTTAGTGAATATTTTTACACATTTCATATTAAGAAAGCGCAAAATTAAAAAACCAAATCCATTAATTTCATTTGTAAATGACTTTTCAATGCTTTGTACCATTTCTGACAGCTGTAGTGTAAAGAAAACAGTTACGGTATGTATCGGTAATCGGTATTGGTATCGGTAATAGGTATTGGTAATTCGTATCGGTAATTGGTATGGGCGAGTACTAAAAAAAAGTATCGGTACTCGTACTCATTGTAAGAAAAATGGTATCGGTGCATCCTTAGTTTAGGTACATCCTCTCTAGGTTGGGTTTAGGTACATCCTCTCTGGGTTGGGTTTAGGTACATCCTCACTGGGTTGGGTTTGGGTACATCCTCTCTGGGTGGGGTTTAGGTACATGCTCTCTATGTTGGGTTTGGGTACATCCTCTCTGGGTTGGGTTTAGGTACATGCTCTCTGGGTTGGGTTTGGGTGCATCCTCTCTGGGTTGGGTTTAGGTACATCCTCTCTGGGTTGGGTTTGGGTACATCCTCTCTGGGTTGGGTTTGGGTACATCCTCTCTGGGTTGGGTTTAGGTACATCCTCTCTGGGTTTGGTTTGGGTACATCCTCACTGGGTTTGGTTTGGGTACATCTTCACTGGGTTTGGTTTGGGTACATCCTCACTGGGTTTGGTTTGAGTACATCCTCTCTGGGTTGGGGTTGGGTACATCCTCTCTGGGTTGGGTTTGGGTACATCCTCTCTGGGTTGGGTTTGGGTACATCCTCTCTGGGTTAGGTTTGGGTACATCCTCTCTGGGTTGGCTTTAAGTACATACTCTCTGGGTTGGGGCTGGATACATCCTCTCTGGGTTGGGTTTGGGTACATCCTCTCTGGGTTGGGTTTGGCTACATCCTCTCTGGGTTGGGTTTGGGTTCATCCTCTCTGGGTTGGGTTTGGGTACATCCTCTCTGGGTTGGGTTTGGGTACATCCTCTCTGGGTTGGGTTTGGGTACATCCTCTCTGGGTTGGGTTTGGGTACATCCTCTCTGGGTTGGGTTTGGGTACATCCTCTCTGGGTTAGGTTTGGGTACATCCTCTGGGTTGGCTTTAAGCACATACTCTCTGGGTTGGGGTTGGATACATCCTCTCTGGGTTGGGTTTGGGTACATCCTTTCTAGGTTGGGTTTGGGTACATCCTCTCTGGGTTGGGTTTGGGTTCATCCTCTCTGGGTTGGGTTTGGGTACATCCTCTCTGGGTTGGGTTTGGGTACATCCTCTCTGGGTTGGGTTTGGGTACATCCTCTCTGGGTTGGGTTTGGGTACATCCTCTCTGGGTTGGGTTTGGGTACATCCTCTCTGGGTTGGGTTTGGGTACATCCTCTCTGGGTTGGGTTTGGACTTCCTGTGTTTTGTAGAATCTCCCAGACTGCACTCTGGCTGTCTAATGATCTGGTATGTTGTGTTTTATAGATCTGAGCAGACCAAACTCTTCTCTCTCATCCATTGAGGGACATGGAAGATCAGATACGGTGGGGTTATACTGCCACCTACTGGAGGTATGAACACAACAGAACAATTGTAAGCCAGGCCTGGATAACCCCTCCTACTCCCAGCATGCCTGAGGAGGGTGGAGCTCTGAGATGTCACCTTCCATCTCTGCATTGTGACTCTTTCCAGAGCTGGTAAGCGGTAGTCATGGGGCCCCCTTCCTGGTCTGGGGCCCTTTCACTGCCTCAGTACTTGCCCTGTGCTTGATAGAAGGAGGTTTGGCTGAGGCTCCCTCACTTTCCACTGCTGGGCGCCTTCTACATTTTCTGCCGCCACTGTTCTCACCATGGGAACGGTTAATGGAAAGACTGAGCGCTGATGTCATCCACAGGGGTGGAGTCTCCCACATATTCCCACCAATCAGGGATCATTGTCCGCCTAATACTCCTTCACAAGCACCACATGGAGCTCCATGCCCTCGGTCCATTTCCATTGTCCACCTCTGGCCACCAGGGACCTCCATAGAAACTCAGGACTTTGTGTTCCCTCAATTCCTCCCACCCAGGAACTGAGCGCTCATCTGGTGGAATTCCTCCCACTAAAGGCTCCCGGGCCTCATCTGGTGGAATTCCTCCCACTGAGGGGTCCCGGGCCTCAACTGGTGGAATCACCCCCACTGAAGGGTTCTGGGTCTCATCTGGTGGAATCCCTCCCAATGAAGTGTCCCGGGCCTCATCTGGTGGAATCGCCCCAACTGAAGTGTCCCGGGCCTCATCTGGTGGAATCCCTCCCACTGAAGGGTCCCGGGCCTCATCTGGTGGAATCGCCCCCACTGAAGGGTTCTGGGTCTCATCTGGTGGAATCCCTCCCAATGAAGTGTCCCGGGCCTCATCTGGTGGAATCGCCCCAACTGAAGTGTCCCGGGCCTCATCTGGTGGAATCCCTCCCACTGAATGGCCCTGGGCCTCATTAGGTGGAATCGCCCCCACTGAAGTGTCCCGGGCCTCATCTGGTGGAATCGCCCCAACTGAAGGGTCCCGGGCCTCATCTGGTGGAATCCCTCCCACTGAATGGTCCTGGGCCTCATTAGGTGGAATACCTCCCACTGAAGGGTCTCGGGCCTCGTCTGGTGGAATCCCTCCCACTGAAGAGTCCTGGGCCTCATCTGGTGAAATCCCTCCCACTGAAGGGTCCCGGGCCTCATCTGGTAGGATCCCTCCCACTGAAGGGTCCCGAGCCTCATCTGGTTGAATTCCTCCCACTGAAGGCTCCCGGGCCTCATCTGGTGGAATTCCTCCCACTAAAGAGTCCCGGGCCTCATCTGGTGGAGTTCCTCCCACTGATGGGTCCCGGGCCTCATCTGGTGGAGTTCCTCCCTCTGAAGGGTCCCGGGCCTCATCTGGTGGAGTTCCTCCCTCTGAAGGGTCCCGGGCCTCATCTGGTGGAGTTCCTCCCTCTGAAGGGTCCCGGGCCTCAACTGGTGGAGTTCCTCCCTCTGAACGGTCCCGGGCCTCATCTAGTGGAATTCCCCCACTGAAGGGTTCCAGGCCTCATCTGGTGAAATCCCTCCCATTGAAGGGCCCCCCCAGGGCCCCATCTGGTGGAATCCCTCCCACTAAAAGGTCCAGGGTCTCATCTGGTGGAAACCCCCCTCCGCTACTGAAGTGTCCCGGGCCTCATCTGGTGAAATAATTACCCCCCCCCCAACACACACTGAAGTGTCCCAGGCCTCATCTGGTGAAATAATTACCCCCCCCAACACACACTGAAGTGTCCCAGGCCTCATGGATTGCGACTTTGATGCAACTTTACACTCTGGCACTCAAGTAGCAACAAAGTAGTGCAGGAACCTTTATATGTCCAAAGTCGCATATTAGAGTTAAGGATTAGGGTTAGATGTTGGAATTAAGGATTAGGTTTAGATATTAGGGTTAGATGTTGGGGTTAAGGATTAGGGTTCGATGTTGGGGTTAAGGATTAGGGTTAGATGTTGGGGTTAAGGATTAGGGTTCGATGTTGGGGTTTAGGATTAGGGTTCGATGTTGGGGTTAAGGATTAGGGTTAGATGTTGGGGTTAAGGATTAGGGTTAGATGTTGGGGTTAAGGATTAGGGTTAGATGTCGGGGTTAAGGATTTGGGGTCGATGTTGGGGTTTAGGATTAGGGTTAGATGTTGGGGTTAAGGATTAGGATTAGATGTTGGGGTTAAGGATTAGGGTTAGATGTTGGGGTTAAGGATTAGGATTAGATGTTGGGGTTAAGGATTAGGGTTCGATGTTGGGGTTAAGGATTAGGGTTCGATGTTGGGGTTAAGGATTAGGGTTCGATGTTGGGGTTAAGGATTAGGGTTCGATGTTGGGGTTAAGGATTAGGGTTAGATGTCAGTTTTGGATGTTGGGGTTAAGGATTAGGGTTAGATGTCAGGGTTGGATGTTGGGGTTAAGGATTAGGATTAGATGTTGGGGTTAAGGATTAGGGTTCGATGTTGGGGTTAAGGATTAGGGTTCGATGTTGGGGTTAAGGATTAGGGTTCGATGTTGGGGTTAAGGATTAGGGTTCGATGTTGGGGTTAAGGATTAGGGTTAGATGTCAGTTTTGGATGTTGGGGTTAAGGATTAGGGTTAGATGTCAGGGTTGGATGTTGGGGTTAAGGATTAGGGTTCGATGTCGGGGTTAAGGATTAGGGTTGGATGTTGGGGTTAAGGATTAGGGTTAGATGTTGGGGTTAAGGATTAGGGTTAGATGTTGGGGTTAAGGATTAGGGTTAGATGTTGGGGTTAAGGATTAATGTTAGATGTTGGGGTTAAGGATTAGGGTTCAATGTTGGGGTTAAGGATTAGGGTTCAATGTTGGGGTTAAGGATTAGGGTTAGATGTTGGGGTTAAGGATTAGGGTTCAATGTTGGGGTTAAGGATTAGGGTTCGATGTTGGGGTTAAGGATTAGGGTTCGATGTTGGGGTTAAGGATTAGGGTTAGATGTTGGGGTTAAGGATTAGGGTTCGATGTCGGGGTTAAGGATTAGGGTTCGATGTCGGGGTTAAGGATTAGGGTTAGATGTCGGGGGTTAAGGATTAGGGTTAGATGTCGGGGTTAAGGATTAGGGTTAGATGTCGGGGTTAAGGATTAGGGTTAGATGTTGGGGTTAAGGATTAGGGTTAGATGTCGGGGTTAAGGATTAGATGTTGGGGTTAAGGTTTAGGGTTCGAAGTTAGAATTAAGGATTAGGTTTAGATATTAGGGTTAAATGTTGGGGTTAAGGGTTAGGGTTGGATGTTGGGGTTAAGGATTAGGGTTAGATGTGGGGGTTAAGGATTAGGGTTAGATATTGGGGTTAAGGATTAGGGTTAGATATTGGGGTTAAGGATTAGGGTTAGATGTCGGGGTTAAGGATTAGGGTTCGATGTTGGGTTTAAGGATTAGGGTTCGATGTCGGGGTTAAGGATTAGGGTTCGATGTCGGGGTTAAGGATTAGGGTTAGATGTCGGGGTTAAGGATTAGATGTTGGGGTTAAGGTTTAGGGTTCGAAGTTGGGGTTAAGGATTAGGGTTAGATGTTGGGGTTAAGGATTAGGGTTCAATGTTGGGGTTTAGGATTAGGGTTAGATGTTGGGGTTAAGGATTAGGGTTCAATGTTGGGGTTAAGGATTAGGGTTCGATGTTGGGGTTAAGGATTAGGGTTCGATGTTGGGGTTAAGGATTAGGGTTAGATGTTGGGGTTAAGGATTAGGGTTCAATGTTGGGGTTAAGGATTAGGGTTCGATGTTGGGGTTAAGGATTAGGGTTCGATGTCGGGGTTAAGGATTAGGGTTCGATGTCGGGGTTAAGGATTAGGGTTAGATGTCGGGGTTAAGGATTAGGGTTAGATGTCGGGGTTAAGGATTAGGGTTAGATGTCGGGGTTAAGGATTAGGGTTAGATGTTGGGGTTAAGGATTAGGGTTAGATGTTGGGGTTAAGGATTAGGGTTAGATGTTGGGGTTAAGGATTAGGGTTCGATGTTGGGGTTAAGGATTAGGGTTAGATGTTGGGGTTAAGGATTAGGGTTCAATGTTGGGGTTAAGGATTAGGGTTCGATGTTGGGGTTAAGGATTAGGGTTCGATGTTGGGGTTAAGGATTAGGGTTCGATGTTGGGGTTAAGGATTAGGGTTAGATGTTGGGGTTAAGGATTAGGGTTCGATGTCGGGGTTAAGGATTAGGGTTCGATGTCGGGGTTAAGGATTAGGGTTAGATGTCGGGGTTAAGGATTAGGGTTAGATGTCGGGGTTAAGGATTAGGGTTAGATGTCGGGGTTAAGGATTAGGGTTAGATGTTGGGGTTAAGGATTAGGGTTAGATGTCGGGGTTAAGGATTAGATGTTGGGGTTAAGGTTTAGGGTTCGAAGTTAGAATTAAGGATTAGGTTTAGATATTAGGGTTAATTGTTGGGGTTAAGGGTTAGATGTTAGGGTTAAAGATTAGGGTTCGATGTTGGGGTTAAGGATTAGGGTTCGATGTCGGGGTTAAGGATTAGGGTTAGATGTCGGGGTTAAGGATTAGGGTTCGATGTCGGGGTTAAGGATTAGGGTTAGATGTCGGGGTTAAGGATTAGATGTTGGGGTTAAGGTTTAGGGTTCGAAGTTAGAATTAAGGATTAGGTTTAGATATTAGGGTTAATTGTTGGGGTTAAAGATTAGGGTTCGATGTTGGGGTTAAGGATTAGGGTTAGATGTTGGGGTTAAGGATTAGGGTTCGATGTTGGGGTTAAGGATTAGGGTTCGATGTTGGGGTTAAGGATTAGGGTTAGATGTTGGGGTTAAGGATTAGGATTGGATGTTGGGGTTAAGGATTAGAGTTGGATGTTGGGGTTAAGGATTAGGGTTAGATGTCGGGGTTAAGGATTAGGGTTAGATGTCGGGGTTAAGGATTAGGGTTAGATGTTGGGGTTAAGGATTAGGATTGGATGTTGGGGTTAAGGATTAGAGTTGGATGTTGGGGTTAAGGATTAGGGTTAGATGTCGGGGTTAAGGATTAGGGTTCGATGTCGGGGTTAAGGATTAGGATTAGATGTCGGGGTTAAGGATTAGGGTTCGATGTCGGGGTTAAGGATTAGGGTTAGATGTCGGGGTTAAGGATTAGGGTTCGATGTCGGGGTTAAGGATTAGGGTTAGATGTCGGGGTTAAGGATTAGGGTTCGATGTCGGGGTTAAGGATTAGGGTTAGATGTCGGGGTTAAGGATTAGGGTTCGATGTTGGGGTTAAAGATTAGGGTTCGATGTTGGGGTTAAGGATTAGGGTTCGATGTTGGGGTTAAGGATTAGGGTTAGATGTTGGGGTTAAGGATTAGGGTTCGATGTTGGGGTTAAGGATTAGGGTTCGATGTTGGGGTTAAGGATTAGGGTTCGATGTTGGGGTTAAGGATTAGGGTTAGATGTTAGAATTAAGGATTAGGTTTAGATATTAGGGTTCGATGTTGGGGTTAAGGATTAGGGTTCGATGTTGGGGTTAAGGATTAGGGTTCGATGTTGGGGTTAAGGATTAGGGTTCGATGTTGGGGTTAAGGATTAGGGTTCGATGTTGGGGTTAAGGATTAGGGTTCGATGTTGGGGTTAAGGATTAGGGTTAGATGTTGGGGTTAAGGATTAGGGTTCGATGTTGGGGTTAAGGATTAGGGTTAGATGTCGGGGTTAAGGATTAGGGTTAGATGTCGGGGTTAAGGATTAGGGTTAGATGTCGGGGTTAAGGATTAGGGTTAGATGTCGGGGTTAAGGATTAGATGTTGGGGTTAAGGTTTAGGGTTCGAAGTTAGAATTAAGGATTAGGTTTAGATATTAGGGTTAATTGTTGGGGTTAAGGATTAGGGTTAGATGTTGGGGTTGAGGATTAGGGTTGGATGTTGGGGTTAAGGATTAGGGTTGGATGTTAGGGTTAAGGATTAGGGTTGGATATTGGGGTTGAGGATTAGGGTTGGATGTTGGGGTTAAGGATTAAGGGTTGGATGTTGGGGTTAAGGATTGGGGTTAGATGTTAGGGTTAAGGATTAGGGTTGGATATTGGGGTTAAGGATTAAGGGTTGGATGTTAGAATTAAGGATTATGTTTAGATGTTTGGTTCTCTGTGTCCTCTCTCTGTCTGGAACGGCGCCCAGCTTCATACTGCTTCAGATTCCGCCATTGTTCCTTCAGGCAGCTCCAGGGCTGTGGACAGTCCACAATTTTTTTCATTGGCCCTGCTCCCGGTTGTAGCTGTCCTGCCCACCCTTCCACTGGACTGCTTTTGGACAGCTTGGCTGAATCTGAATTCCTTTGTCCCTCAGCAAATTGAAGTCCATTGGGGGACCCAGGTCCCACCCCTCTAGTTCTGTTCATGCTTTTGGTACTGGCATGCTAGGTTGGGGGGGGGGGGGGTGTTATACTGGGGCTCGTCTAAAATGTTTTTGTTCTCTAGTATCCAATCCTCTCGGTGGCAGTATAACCCGACTGTATTTACATCCCTTTGTCCCTCAATGGACAAGAAAGAAAAAGGATTTTCCAGTAAGTAGAGAAATCCTATTTTCACAGCCCAACTCTTCCACGATGGTGGCCATTTTTCCAGGATCCGAGAGAACCTATGCTGTGATTTAATGGCTTCTTTCTATCCTCAGGTGCATTTCGGCCCATGAACGGTACAGAAGATGAGAACACTTTGTACATCCAGCAGTGTGGGGTCTTATTGGACTGTCAAGATGACGATGACGACGATGAAGATGATGAAGATAGAGACATCTCCCAGTCAGCTCCGGGTGAGGAGAGCGAGGAAAGCTTTTTAGAAACTGACAAAAAGGACAGTCCTCCCTGCAGTGCCTCCTCTAAGGGCCGCCCAAGCGGGAAGGGGGCCAACAAGCTCTCCAATATCATTGCTCATCTACAGAGCCTGGCCAGTGAACGGGAGTCCTCCCGCAGAGAGACTGCAGCAGAGGAAGACGAGGCCTGGCCTGAGATGGGGGAGAGCTCCTACGCCTTCTCTAGTGACGGCATTCCATATGAAGGTAACAGTCTGGCCTCGCCGCAGGGCCGCCCGCACTCCACAGACCAGCGACTCAAGGCTTTTAAGGCCATTAAGATCTTGCAGGAGACGGACTCCAAGGACAAAAAGTACATTTGTGTGGAGTGCGGGAAGACCAGCCGCTACAAGTCGGCCTATTTGCGGCACAAGCGAACTCACACGGGGGAAAAGCCTTTTAGTTGTACGGATTGCGGGAAGTGCTTCCGGCGCAGCTCACAATTGGTGACACATCAGCGAACTCATACGGGAGAGAGGCCGTACACGTGTCTGCGGTGTGGGAAAAGCTTCAGCTGTAACTCCACCCTGGTCACCCACCAGCGGACCCACACGGGGGAAAAACCTTACATCTGCATGGAGTGCGGCAAGGGTTTCATCCACAGCTCTGACTACAATCGCCATCATCGCGTCCACCGAGGAGAGAAACGCTACACCTGCAAGGAGTGCGGCAAGAGCTTCAGCCAGAGTTCCTACCTGGTCATCCACCAACGCATTCATACCGGTGAGAAACCCTTCATCTGCAACGAATGCGGCAAAAGCTTCAGCCGCAACTCGTCACTGGTGACCCATCAGAGAGTTCACACCGGAGAGCGTCCCTACACCTGTGCTGAATGTGGGAAGAGCTTCCGCCAAAGTTCCCACCTCCTCATCCACCAGAGGACCCACACGCCGGACAGCCACCTGGCGCTCCGCGCTATGATGTGAGGGCTGCGCACGTCACTTCCAAAGATACTCAATAGGACATTTCCAGACTGCTCCAGTCGAGTTCTCCAACTTCTTGGTGCTATTGGAGAAGCATAGGAGCCCCCCATCGTGTAGCGTCCTCATCCTTGTAGTGTACTGATATCATCTGGCCATATTGCAGAACATTTGTGTCCCCCCCCCCCACCTGTCTATTTATATACGATGGCTAGCTGTAAAGACTTAGTCCATCCGCTGTCTCTGTTAGAGAGTCAGGAGTGCTATAGTAGGTAGCTTCATCCTGATTGCATGCCTCTCTCTCCAATCACGAGTCGCTGCATCCTCTGTATCCTGTCTAATGTGTCTCTTTTTCTTTAAACTTTGTTAAAGGAGACTGTGCCCCCCTTGTGTCTCTGTGGAGTCATTGTGTACTGAGCCTACATGACACAGGTTTGAGTGCTGGTGTAATACAAGCTGTACGTATGGCCGTTAGAGGACGAATCATGAGAGGACAGACCGCCAGTACAGAACTTGAGTTTACCGAAAGTTGGGTGTATGGCCTCTAGAGGAGGAGTCATGAGAGTACAGGCCAGCAGTAATGAACATGAGTTTGCCGAGAGTTGGGTGTATGGCCTCCATGGGTGGAGTCATAAGAGGACAGGCCAGCGGTACAGAACATGTTTGCCAAGAGTTGGGTGTATGGCCTCTATAGAAAGAGTCTTGAGAGGACAGATGGACAGTACAGAACATGAGTTTACCAAGAGTTGGGTGTATGGCCTCCATAGGAGGTGAGAGGACAGTCAGGAGCTACAGAGCAGGAGTTTATGAAGAGTTGGGTGTATAGCCTCTAGAGGAGTCATGAGAACACAGACCAGCAGTACAGAACATGAGTATTCCGAGAGTTGCATGTATGGCCTCCATAGGAAGAGTCATAAGAGGACAGATGAGCAGTACAGAATATGAGTTTGCTGAGAGTTGGGTGTATGGCCTCTAGAGGAGGAGCCATGAGAGCACAGACCAGCAGTACAGAACATGTTTGCCGAGAGTTGGGTGTCTGGCCTCCATAGGAGGAGTCATTAGAAGACAGATGGGCATTTGTTAACGGAGACTGTGCCCCTGTTTGTCTCTGTGGAGTCATTGTGTACTGTGCCTACATGACACAGGTTTGAGTGCTGGTGTAATACAAGCTGTAGGTATGGCCTTTAGAGGAGGGGTCATGAGAGGACAGACCAGCGGTACAGAACATGAGTTTGCCGAGAGTTGAGTGTATGGCCTCCATAGGAGGAGTAATGAGAGGACAGGCCGGCAGTACAGAACATTTTTGCCAAGAGTGGGGTGCATGGCTTTTATTGGAGGAGTATTGAGAGGACAGGCCAGCAGTACAGAACATGAGTTTACCAAGAGTAGGGTGTATGGCCTCCAGGAGGAGTCATGAGAGGACAGTCAGGAGATGCAGAGCAGGAGTTTATCAAGAGTTGGGTGTAAAGCCTCTAGAGGAGGAGTCATAAGAGCACAGACCAGCAGTACAGAACATGAGTTTTCCGATAGCTGCGTGTATGGCCTCCATAAGAGTCATAAGAGGACAGATGGGCAGTACAGAACATGAGTTTTCAAAGAGTTGGGTGTATGGCTTCCATGGGATGAGTCATGAGAGGACAGATGGGCAGTACAGAACTTGGGAGTTTGCAGAGAGCTGGGTGTATGACCTCCATAGGAAGAGTCGTGTGTGTGTGTGACCTCCATAAGAAGAGTACTGGGAGGACAGACCAGCAGTAAAGAACACGAGTTAGCTGGGAGTTGTGTGTGTATAGCCTCTATAGGAAGAGTCATGAGAGGACAGACATGGTACAGAAGATGAGTTTACAGGGAGGTGTGTGTGACCTCCATAGGAGAGTCAAAGGAGCAGACAGGAGATAGAGAAGATGGTTTATTTGATGTTGTATGGTCTTCATAGGAACGATCAAGGGAGGACAGATAGATGGTACCCAAGTTGACTTTGCAGGGAGGTGTGTGTATGGCCTTCTTAGAAAGGATCAGAAAAGGACAGGCAGAAGATATAGAAGACAAATCTTGAAGGTAGGTCTGAGTATGATCTCCATAGGAAGAGTCATGAGAGGACAGACATGGTACAGAAGATGAGTTTACAGGGAGGTGTGTGTGACCTCCATAGGATGACTCATCGGAGGACAGATGGGAGGTACAGGAGGAGAGCTTGCACGGAGGTGTGTGTAGCCCACTATAGGAGGAGTCATGGGAGGACAGACAGTAAGTACAGGAGATGGGGGTTTAAAGGGATGTGTGTGTGTGTGGCC
The DNA here is from genome assembly GCA_037952925.1 of Lithobates clamitans. Taxonomy (NCBI): domain Eukaryota; kingdom Metazoa; phylum Chordata; class Amphibia; order Anura; family Ranidae; genus Lithobates; species Lithobates clamitans. The sequence continues at coordinate 136,972 of JBBGZY010002897.1, read as the reverse complement.
TCCATAAGAAGAGTCATGTGTATGGCCGCCTTCATGGGAGGACAGACAGGGGACACAGAAATGAGGGTTTTGAGGGAGAGGTGTGTATGGCTTCATTTGGGATGAGTCATGAGAGGACAGATGGGCAGTACAGAACTTGGGAGTTTGCAGAGAGCTGGGTGTATGACCTCCATAGGAAGAGTCGTGTGTGTGACCTCCATAAGAAGAGTATAGGGAGGACAGACCAGCAGTAAAGAACACAAGTTAGCTGGGAGTTATGTGTATCGCCTCTATAGGAAGAGTCATGAGAGGACAGACATGGTACAGAAGATGAGTTTACAGGGAGGTGTGTGTGACCTCCATAAGAGAGTCAAAGGAGCAGACAGGAGATAGAGAAGATGGTTTATTTGATGTTGTATGGTCTTCATAGGAACGATCAAGGGAGGACTGATAGACGTTACCAAAGTTGAGTTTGCAGGGAGGTGTGTGTATGGCCTTCTTAGAAAGGATCAGAAGAGGACAGGCAGAAAATATAGAAGACAAATCTTGAAGGTAGGTCTGTGAGTATGATCTCCATAGGAAGAGTCATGGGAGGATAGAGAGACAGTACAGAAGATGAGGGTTTGCAGGGAGGTGAGTGTATGACCTCCATAGAAGGACTCATCAGAGGACAGATGGGAGGTACAGGAGGAGAGCTTGCAGGGAGGTGTGTGTAGCCCCCTATAGGAGGAGTCATGGGAGGACAGACAGTAAGTACAGGAGATGGGGGTTTAAAGGGATGTGTGTGTAGTCTCCATAAGAAGAGTCATGTGTATGGCCGCCTTCATGGGAGGACAGACAGGGGACACAGAAATGAGGGTTTTGAGGGAGAGGTGTGTATGGCTTCCATTGGAGGAGTCAATTGGACAGAAGGGTGGAACAGAAGAAGAATTTGCAGGGAGGTGTGTGTATGGCCTCCATAGGAAGAGACATGAGTGGACAGACCAAAGGCATATAGATGAGGGTTTTCAGGAATGTGTGTATGGTCTTTGTAGAAAGAGGCATATGTTTATGGCCATTACGGGAGGATAGGCAGATGGTACATAAGATGAGAATTTGCAGGGAGGTATGTGTATGACCTCCATTGGAACTGTCATCAGAGGACAGGAAGGTGGTACAGAAGTTGAGTTTGCAGGAAGGTGTGTGTGGCCTCCATAGGAGTACAGACATGAGATGAAGAAGATGGTTTATTTGATGGTGTATGGTCTCCATAGAAGGGGTCACAAAGGAAAAGGCAGAAGGTACAGAAGATGAAAGTTTGAAGGTAGGTCTATGAGTATGAACTCCATAGGAAGAGTCATGGGAGGACAGGCGGGAGGTACAGAAGGAGAGTTTACAGGGAAGGTGTGTGTGGCCTCCATAGGAGAAGTCATGGGAGGACAGACAAGAGGTGCAAATGATGAGAGTTTGAAGGAACATGTGTATGACCACCATAGGAGGAGTCATGGGAGGACAGACGAGGCACAAATGATGAGGGTTTGAAGGAACATGTGTATGGCCACCATAGGAGAAGTCATGGGAGGACAGACAAGAGGTGCAAATGATGAGGGTTTGAAGGAACATGTGTATGGCCACCATAGGAGGAGTCATGTGAGGACAGGCAAGAGGCACAAATGATGAGGGTTTGAAGGAACATGTGTATGGCCACCATAGGAGGAGTCATGGGAGGACAGACGAGGCACAAATGATGAGGGTTTGAAGGAACATGTGTATGGCCACCATAGGAGGAGTCATGGGAGGTCAGACAGGATGAGGATTTGCAGGGAGGTGTGTATGGCCCCCATAGGAAGCGTCATGAGAGGACACAGATGAGTTTGCAGGGAGGTTTATATCCTCCATAGGATGTCTTAATAGGACAGACAAGAAAAAAGATGAGGATTTGTAGGGAGGAGTAGGAGTCATGGAAGAACATACAGAAGATGGGAGTTTGTGGGGAGGTGTGTGTGTGGCCTCCATAGGAGGAGTCATGTGTGACCTCCAGTTTACAGGGAGGTGTGCGTATGGCCTTCATAGGAGGAGCCATGGGAGAACATACAGGAGACACAGAAGATGAGTTTGAGGGAAGGTATCTGTGTGGCCTCCATAGGAGGAGTCATGGGTGGTCAGACAGGAAGTATGGAAGATGAGAGTTTGCAGGGAGATGTGTGGCCTCCATAGGAGGAGTTGTATGGAATGTGTCTTTTCTTAACATCTGTGATCGGGGTGTAAGAAATGCAGAGTTGGGGGTGTCCTGTAGCTCGGTGGTATAATGTATACATGCTTATTTCTGTACATTTCATTGGTTATCAGACTCCTCCGGGTGTAGCACTTGGCGGTGGTTGGCAGTTCCATCCACATTGTCGTCCTCCTTCTGGTGGAATCTTGGCATTGATCTCTGTTCTGTGTCATCTAATGAGATGACCATTGAGGGATGATTTGTGATTGGCCGCTGGTTTTCAGCACTTTTCTTTGCTTTTACAAAAAATTTTTGAGTGCATTATAAAATACAGTGTGATCGGGGGAGGGTCAGTACTATGGAGAATTGTAATTCTAAACATCGGTTGGTGTCTTCCATGGATTTCAAATTACTTATCTGGGGAAGTCTCCAGCCAATGGAAGGTGAGGCCATCGGGAAGAAGAATAGGAGAGGGTACCAGTCCCGGGAGTTGGGTCACATACAGCTGTTTTTTTTTTTGTTTTTTTTACGGCTGTCTAGGGCTTCATTAGAAAGATTTCTTCTCACTTCCTGTCCCACTGACAACAGTATCACCAGACAGGAAGTGAGGGAAAAACATGGACATGAAAATCTGCCAAAGAGTCTCTAGATTCCTTGTCTATCTCTGTGTTGGAGAGCTCCCCTCAAATCTAGGAATATTCTCTGCACCGTCCTCCTCTCCCAGAGCCCATACCCCTCCTTTCCCGAAACATGTAATCCTCCTCTCCCAGAGCACATAACCCTCCCTTCCCGAAACACGTAATCCTCCTCTCCCAAAACACAATCCTCCTCTCCCAGAGCACATAACCCTCCCTTCCCGAAACAGGTAATCCTCCTCTCCCAGAGCACATAACCTTCCCTTCCCGAAACACGTAATCCTCCTCTCCCAGAGCACATAACCCTCCCCTCCCGAAACACGTAATCCTCCTCTCCCAGAGCACATAACCCTCCCCTCCCGAAACACGTAATCCTCCTCTCCCAGAGCACATAACCCTCCCTTCCCGAAACACGTAATCCTCCTCTCCCGAAACATGTAATCCTCCTCTCCCAGAACACATAATCCTCCCTTCCCGAAACACGTAATCCTCCTCTCCCAGAGCACATAACCCTCCCCTCCTGAAACACGTAATCATCCTCTCCCAGAGCACATAACCCTCCCTTCCCGAAACACGTAATCCTCCTCTCCCAGAGCACATAACCCTCCCTTCCCGAAACACGTAATCCTCCTCTCCCAGAGCACATAACCCTCCCTTCCCGAAACACGTAATCCTCCTCTCCCAGAGCACATAACCCTCCCCTCCCGAAACACGTAATCCTCCTCTCCCAGAGCACATAACCCTCCCTTCCCGAAACATGTAATCCTCCTCTCCCAGAGCACATAACCCTCCCTTCCCGAAACACGTAATCCTCCTCTCCCAGAGCACATAACCCTCCTCTCCCAGAGCACATAACTCCCCCTCCTGAAACACGTAATCCTTCTCTCCCAGAGCACATAACCCTCCTCTCCCAGAGCACATAACCCTCCCTTCCCGAAACACGTAATCCTCCTCTCCCGGAGCACATAACCCTTCCTTCCCGAAACACGTAATCCTCCTCTCCCAGAGCACATAATCCTCCTCTCCCAGAGCACATAACTCCCCCTCCCGAAACACGTAATCCTCCTCTCCCAGAGCACATAACTCCCCCTCCCGAAACACGTAATCCTCCTCTCCCAGAGCACATAACCCTCCCTTCCCGAAACACGTAATCCTCCTCTCCCAGAGCACATAACCCTCCCTTCCCGAAACACATAATCCTCCTCTCCCAGAGCACATAACCCTCCTCTCCCAGAGCACATAACTCCCCCTCCTGAAACACGTAATCCTTCTCTCCCAGAGCACATAACCCTCCTCTCCCAGAGCACATAACCCTCCCTTCCCGAAACACGTAATCCTCCTCTCCCGGAGCACATAACCCTTCCTTCCCGAAACACGTAATCCTCCTCTCCCAGAGCACATAATCCTCCTCTCCCAGAGCACATAACTCCCCCTCCCGAAACACGTAAATCTCCTCTCCCAGAGCACATAATTCTCCCTTCCCGAAACATGTAATCCTCCTCTCCCAGAGCACATAACCCTCCCTTCCCGAAACACGTAATCCTCCTCTCCCAGAGCACATAACCCTCCCCTCCCGAAACACGTAATCCTCCTCTCCCAGAGCACATAACCCTCCCTTCCCGAAACACGTAATCCTCCTCTCCCAGAGCACATAACCCTCCCTTCCTGAAACACGTAATCCTCCTCTCCCAGAGCACATATCCCTCCCTTCCCGAAACACGTAATCCTCCTCTCCCAGAGCACATAACCCTCCCTTCCCGAAACACGTAATCCTCCTCTCCCAGAGCACATAACCCTCCTCTCCCAGAGCACATAACCCTCCCTTCCCGAAACACGTAATCCTCCTCTCCCAGAGCACATAACCCTCCCTTCCCGAAACACGTAATTATCCTCTCCCAGAGCACATAACCCTCCCTTCCCGAAACACGTAATCCTCCTCTCCCAGAGCACATAACCCTCCTCTCCCAGAGCACATAACCCTCCCTTCCCGAAACACGTAATTATCCTCTCCCAGAGCACATAACCCTCCTCTCCCAGAGCACATAACCCTCCCTTCCCGAAACACGTAATTATCCTCTCCCAGAGCACATAACCCTCCTCTCCCAGAGCACACAACCCTCCCTTCCCGAAACACGTAATTATCCTCTCCCAGAGCACATAACCCTCCTCTCCCAGAGCACATAACCCTCCCTTCCCGAAACACGTAATTATCCTCTCCCAGAGCACATAACCCTCCTCTCCCAGAGCACACAACCCTCCCTTCCCGAAACATGTAATCCTCCCCTCCCAGAGCACATAACCCTTCCTTCCCGAAACACGTAATCCTCCTCTCCCAGAGCACATAACCCTCCCCGCCCGAAACACGTAATCCTCCTCTCCCAGAGCCCATAACCCTCCCTTCCCGAAACATGTAATCCTCCTCTCCCAGAGCACATAACCCTCCCTTCCCGAAACACGTAATCCTCCTCTCCCAGAGCACATAACCCTCCCCTCCCGAAACATGTAAATCTCCTCTCCCAGAGCACATAATTCTCCCTTCCCGAAACATGTAATCCTCCTCTCCCAGAGCACATAACCCTCCCTTCCCGAAACACGTAATCCTCCTCTCCCAGAGCACATAACCCTCCCCTCCCGAAACACGTAATCCTCCTCTCCCAGAGCCCATAACCCTCCCTTCCCGAAACATGTAATCCTCCTCTCCCAGAGCACATAACCCTCCCTTCCCGAAACACGTAAATCTCCTCTCCCAGAGCACATATCCCTCCCCTCCTGAAACACGTAATCCTCCTCTCCCAGAGCACATAACCCTCCCTTCCCGAAACACATAATCCTCTCCCAGAACACGTAATCCTCCTCTCCCAGAGCCCATAACCCTCCCTTCCCGAAACACGTAATCCTCCTCTCCCAGAGCACATAATTCTCCCTTCCCGAAACACGTAAATCTCCTCTCCCAGAGCACATATCCCTCCCCTCCTGAAACAGGTAATCCTCCTCTCCCAGAGCACATAACCCTCCCCTCCCGAAACACGTAATCCTCCTCTCCCAGAGCACATAACCCTCGCCTCCCGAAACACGTAATCCTCCTCTCCCAGAGCACATAACCCCCCTCCCGAAACACGTAATCCTCCTCTCCCAGAGCACATAACCTACCCCTCCCGAAACACGTAATCCTCCTCTCCCAGAGCACGTAACCCTCCCCTCCTGAAACACGTAATCCTCCTCTCCCGAAACACGTAATCCTCCTCTCCCAGAGCACGTAACCCTCCCTTCCTGAAACACGTAATCCTCCTCTCCCGAAACACGTAATCCTCCTCTCCCAGAGCACATAACCTACCCCTCCCGAAACACGTAATCCTCCTCTCCCAGAGCACGTAACCCTCCCTTCCCGAAACACGTAATCCTCCTCTCCCAGAGCACGTAACCCTCCCTTCCCAAAACATATAATCCTCCTCTCCCAGAGCACATAACCCTCCTCCCGAAACACATAATCCTCCTCTCCCAAAACACGTAATCCTCCTATCCCAAAACACGTAATCCTCCTCTCCCAGAGCACATAACCTACCCCTCCCAAAACACGTAATCCTCCTCTCCCAGAGCACATAACTCCCCCTCCCGAAACACATAATCCTCCTCTCCCAAAACACATAATCCTCCTCTCCCAGAGCACATAACCCTCCCTTCCTGAAACACGTAATCCTCCTCTCCCAAAACACGTAATCCTCCTCTCCCAGAGCACATAACTCCCCCTCCCGAAACACGTAATCCTCCTCTCCCAGAGCACATAACTCCCCCTCCCGAAACACGTAATCCTCCTCTCCCAGAGCACATAACTCCCCCTCCCGAAACACGTAATCCTCCTCTCCCAGAAGGTATATCCCTCATCTCAATGAACATGTAGCCTTTCCTTGCAGGAATATGTAATCCTATTCCAGAACAGGTGACCCATTTCCTCCCTGTACATGTAATCCTCCCATTCCTGAAGAAATAACCCCTTCCCAAAAACCAGAACCTCCCCTCTCCCATCGTATGACCTCGCTGCACATACTCCTCTCCGCCCTGTACACAACCCATGTAACTCTCACCTTCCTGAACAGATAGATCTTCTCCAACACCCAATCCCTCCCGAAATATGACCATTCCAGAACAAGCGACTCCCCTTTCCTAAAACACGTAACCCTCCTATCCCGAAGCGCATAACCCCCTCTTCCCGGAAGAGGTGACTACGCTTTTCTGGTATCAGTGACCCTTTTCTCCCTGAACTCATCACCCTTCCTTATCTAGCCCTCGCTCCCAGTGCATGTGTGGGCTGGTTGGGCTGAATGCAGGTTGATGTGACAGTACAGAAGGTGTTGAGTTTGTATTGGCTGCCAGCATTGGGTCCATTGTCTCACCTTTGCTAGGAGGTTCTCAGACTGTTGGGGGGAACCCAGAACTCCTCAGTTTTTTGTTGAGTTTGTATTGGCTGCCAGCATTGGGTCCATTGTCTCACCTTTGCTAGGAGGTTCTCAGACTGTTGGGGGGAACCCAGAACTCCTCAGTTTTTTGTTGAGTTTGTATTGGCTGCCAGCATTGGGTCCATTGTCTCACCTTTGCTAGGAGGTTCTCAGACTGTTGGGGGGAACCCAGAACTCCTCAGTTTTTTGTTGAGTTTGTATTGGCTGCCAGCATTGGGTCCATTGTCTCACCTTTGCTAGGAGGTTCTCAGACTGTTGGGGGGAACCCAGAACTCCTCAGTTTTTTGTTGAGTTTGTATTGGCTGCCAGCATTGGGTCCATTGTCTCACCTTTGCTAGGAGGTTCTCAGACTGTTGGGGGGAACCCAGAACTCCTCAGTTTTTTGTGGTCACAGTGTACATGATTGTAGTTTGAGGCTCATTTTAGATCCCGATGGGATGAGGAGATGGATACGATGTTATTTTTCTGATCCCTGAATTGTCCTGACTACTTCTATTTGCCATCATGCTGGTAGGTTTGGTGGTCAGTCAGGTTTTACATTTCAGAAAGTTTCCAAATAGAACAATAAAATGATTCCTATACAAGGTAAAAGATCTTCATTACGTCTGTCGTAGGACTCGGGAGATATAAATAAAGGTGAACATGGCTGGGTTCAGCTCCTTTTTTCCAGCAGTTGTATTCTTGGTGTTTCTATGTGCTAAAGAGGACCTATCAAGAGGCTGAAGCTGGCTACGCTGGACCTCCTCAACTCCACCTTACCCTAGAACCATTATGAGGGCTGAGTGTCCTAATGTCTGCTTCCATCAGAGGCTTCTCAGACAGTTGTTTGTCTTCATGTCTGGTGATATTGAGGTCCCGGGAGAGCAGGTTGTATGTTGGTGATTGGGTGGTTCCTATGAAGAACTATGTGTGTCTTTAGTGAAATCTTCCTCTCCTTCAGTGTGTTCCTGGAAGTCATTCACCAGCGGCCCCTACCTATGTCTCAGCTTGGTAGATGGAGACTGCTACAGCCAATCCACACCATCGATATCTGCCTGGTGGCCTCTCATTACCCACTTTTCAGTATTTGCCAAACAAGAGCCCCAAACGAGCCGAATATAGAGAGAGCAGGAAAAATACGATGTGTGACAATGACACTGAGGGGATGGTGATGGGGGTCATCTGTTGGCTTGCCTGGAGACACCCGGGATATGAATTCTTAGAAGCGGCAAACTGCAGTTCATATCCCAAGGATTTCCCATGTCATGCTGTTTAGAAGCTGGATGGGAAAAAAATAAATGATGTAAGAACAACTTATTCTGTCCCATGAGCATTACAGGAGCTGAGAAAAACCTAAAATATGAAAGTCTTTCCCAATCCGAAGTGCTGGATTTCCACCTGTGCCTCCATTATAGACAGGTGGACATTCCCACGCTGACCTAGGAAGACTCTTCCATGGAGACCTGATAGACATTCCCTCATTGACACCATATAACTTTCTTTTTGACCTGATACATCTCCACACAATGACCCAATGGATTACATCGTTCATAAAGATGAGAAAAGACACCAGTCCAACCTGTGTGTCATTTGTATTCCCTAACAGTTCTCACAGCTCTGTACATTCTTCTTCCAGGGAAAGACACCCAAAAGTCTTTTCACGAAGTTAGTACCACTTCCTTCGAGATATTCCACATTTTACTGCTCCAGTAAAAACCCTTTCCGCAATCTAAAAGTTTCACCTTTCTTCCATCCTCAAATCATGGGCACGTGTCTCCTTCAGGGGCCTTAGAGTAAATAGTTTATTCTAGTTACTGGAATCACCTTTGATGTATTTGTACATTGTAATCATATCTCCTCTTAAGAGCCTCCTCTCTAGAGTGATTAACTTTCATCTATTTCATCTGTCTTCAGAGGTAAGCTCCTCAATCCCCCCTAGCTGAGGTCTTTTGTCCTCCATCTCATCTCGCTGAGTTCTTCTGTCCTCCATAGCTGAGCTCCTCCATCCCACATAGTTGAGCCCCTTCAACCCCCATAGCTGAGCTCCTCCACCCCCCCCCAGCTGAGGTCTTTTGTCCTCCATCTCCTCTAGCTGAGTTCTTCTGTCCTCCATAGCTGAGCTCCTCCATCCCACATAGTTGAGCGCCTTCAACCCCCATAGCTGAGCTCCTCCATCCCCCCCCTAGCCGAGGTCTTCTGCCCTCCATGGCTGAGCTCCTCCATCCTCAATAGCTGAGCCCCTCCATCTCCCCTAGCTGAGGTTTTCTGTCCTCCATAGCTGAGCTCCTTCATCCCCCATAGGTGAACCCCTTCATCCCCCCTAGCTAAAGTCTTCTGTCCTCCATAGCTGATCTCTTCCATCCTCAGTAGCTGAGCCCCTTTACCCCCCCCTAGCCGAGGTCGTATTCTGTCCTCCATAGCCGATCTCCTCCATCCTCCATAGATGGGCTCATATGTCCCCATAGCTAGGGTCCTCCATAGCTGAGCTCTTCTATCCCCATAGCTTGGATCCTGCCACCCCCAATAGCTGAGCTCCTCTGTCCCCATAGGTGGGGTCATCCATTCCCCATAGCTGAGCTCCTCTGTCCCCATATGGGGTCCTCCATCCCCCATAGCTGGGGTCCTCCATCCCCCATAGTTGAGCTTCTCTACCCCCAAAGCCAAGCTCCTCCATCCCTCTTCATTTTTTTGTCTTACACTGAACTCTCTCTGATCCAACATCTTCGCTGAGGATTGGTGACTAAAGCTGAACCTCAAATTCCAGATGAGGGGGATCCCCGTATTCTGTGGGAGGGGAGAATGATTGATTTCTGGAATGTTTGTTTTTTTACTGCATCAGAGTAGTTTGTTGGTTTTGTTAGCTGTGGCTTGGCATTACATGCTGTGATCTACAATCTTCAATAGCCACCACCCCAGTATATGAAGCTTAAAGCGGTGTTCTGCCCAAAAAAAAAAAAAATTAAAAACCAGCAGCTACACATAATGCAGCTGCTGGCTTTTAACAATAGGACACTCACCTGTCCTGGAGTCCAGCGATGTCGGCATCAAAGCTGATGTTTTACATCAGCTGTCGGGTGCTGCTGCCGCCATTGTGGGTAAGGGTACCCGGCAGTGTAGCCTTAAGGCAGGGAACCCTACTGCGCATGCACGAGGCCCAGCTCCTCTCTTCTACTGGCCCGGCAACAGGGAGAGGTGGAGGGAGCCCCGCGGCGATGTTACGAGCCGTGGCCCGGACTCCCGGAAGTGGGAACAGGATACCTGGCACTGGAGGGGGAGAGGAGACAAAATGAGTGGAAGATCCACTTCTGGGTGGAACTCCACTTTAAGAGCATGACAACACAGACCACTCAGGTTGATGGACGAATCCCAGGATCATGGAAGTTCCACTTTCAGCCTCAAGTCAAAGCTGCAGATCTTAAGTTCCCAGACTTGTGTCTTTTTTCAACCTCACCTACTATGCAATCATGTAGCTGCCCTGGGAGGATCATCTGAGGCCTCTATTGCAGCCTGAGACTTATTGGAAGCTCCATAGACCCACATCGTCACCTGCTGGTCATCAATGTTGTGTGCTGAGAGGTAACCGGTGCCATTGCAACATGTTTGGTCTTTGAGTTGGGCTATGCCATGAGTTTAAATGGTGCCCAATCAAGTGAGAGGACTACGAAATGCTTCCAGAGTAGAACTGTCAGTGTTTTTGTTGTACCCAATGGAAATGGACCAAACTGGGGCACCACAGAACAGAAGATTTGTCTCTGGTGGGGGGTTTCTTATAGCATAGGACTACTAATCTTCATCTCAGAGGTGCCTGGCATGTGTGAGGTAAGTAGGCAACCAGTTCAATACTCTATATCAGCCTTTTGTCAGCCTTTTCAACACAGAGTAACCCTTGAAATAACTTTCCAGTCTCAGGTAACCCCTACTAAAAATTCCTAAATCTACAACTCATAAAACATTAGTGTGATGGTCAATGGGAAGAATGTTCCTTACACTTGTGGTCATTGGGAAGAATTACCCCCCATTACAGATAGCTAAACAGATCAATGGTGTCAGAGGGAACTTATCTGAGAGGCAGAAATTGCTCAAGGAACCCCTAGAAACCTCTGGAGGAACCTTAGGGTTCCATGGAACCCTGATTGAAAAACCCTGCTCTGGACCATGGGTGTCACAAGCTTTCATACGGACTGCAGAGGGCGCCATTTATGTATTATTAGAATCCAAAACCCGAAATTGTCTGTCATCATTAATATTCCTATCATCTCTGAGGGTGACATCATAGTCCAGACTGTGCTGCCTTCTCCTACATTACAATGTAATGATCTGATTGTGGCTATTGGGTGATCTATGATGGGACAATACATGTCAACAGAGATAAATATCTGCAGAGTGGAATCCGATAACACTTTCCATAAATAGGATTAGCCGTTTCCACAATGGAGAACGTTCCTGTTATATATAATGAAATATCAATAGTGTGATCTGAGCGCTGGGGGAAGGGAGAAGAGCTGGTAGACCTGAGGATGGTGTCCACACTCCAATCTCTCATAAGGAATCCCGCAGATGGTAATGATGGGCACTGATGAGGCAGCACTAATAGGTGGCACTGATAGGTGGTAATGATGGGCACTAATGAGGCTCCACTAATAGGCAGCACTGATAGGTGGTAATGATGGGCACTGATGAGGCAGCACTGATAGGTGGTAATGATGGGCACTGATGAGGCAGCACTGATAGGTGGTAATGATGGGCACTGATGAGGCAGCACTGATAGGTGGCAATGATGGGCACTGATGAGGCAGCACTGATAGGTGGTAATGATGGGCACTGATGAGGCAGCACTGATAGGTGGTAATGATGGGCACTGATGAGGCAGCACTGATAGGTGGCACTGAAGGAAACTGAGAGGTGGCACTGATAGGCAGTACTAATGTGCACTGATGAGGGGGCACTGATAGGTGGTAATGATGGGCACTGATGAGGCAGCACTGATAGGTGGTAATGATGGGCACTGATGAGGCAGCACTGATAGGTGGTAATGATGGGCACTGATGAGGCAGCACTAATAGGTGGTAATGATGGGCACTGATGAGGCAGCACTGATAGGTGGTAATGATGGGCACTGATGAGGCAGCACTGATAGGTGGTAATGATGTGCACTGATGAGGGGGCACTGATAGGTGGTAATGATGTGCACTGATGAGGGGGCACTGATAGGTGGTAATGATGGGCACTGATGAGGCTCCACTAATAGGCGGCACTGATGAGGCAGCACTGATAGGTGGCAATGATGGGCACTGATGAGGCAGCACTGATAGGTGGTAATGATGGGCACTGATGAGGCAGCACTGATAGGTGGTAATGATGGGCACTGATGAGGGGGCACTGATAGGTGGTAATGATGGGCACTGATGAGGCAGCACTGATAGGTGGTAATGATGGGCACTGATGAGGCAGCACTGATAGGTGGTAATGATGGACACTGATGAGGCAGCACTGATAGGTGGTAATGATGGGCACTGATGAGGCAGCACTGATAGGTGGCACTGAAGGAAACTGAGAGGTGGCACTGATAGGCAGTACTAATGTGCACTGATGAGGGGGCACTGATAGGTGGTAATGATGGGCACTGATGAGGCAGCACTGATAGGTGGTAATGATGGGCACTGATGAGGTAGCACTGATAGGTGGTAATGATGGGCACTGATGAGGCTACACCAATAGGTGGCACTGAAGGAAACTGAGAGGTGGCACTGATAGGCAGTACTAATGTGCACTGATGAGGGGGCACTGATAGGCGGCAACAATGGGGACTGAGAGGGGGGCACTGGTGGACACCAATAAGGGGCACTGGTTTGCACTGATTGGCACTGTGTGGGACCAATGTCCCTATAACAGAAGCCGGGTAGAGGCTTTCCTCCTTCCTCATGCTTCCTCAGCATGAAGAGAAAATAAGCCGATAATTAGCTTCTGTTTTCTTCTGTGATCAGCTGCCATTGGCTGACAGCTGATCACGTGTTAAGGGCTGTGATGTGATTGGTTCTTTACCCTGTTGTACAGTAAGGGGGGTGACTTTGGGGATCCTAATGAATGGGGTACTCTGGGGTCCCTGATGTATGGGGAGCTATGGAGACACCAATATAAGGGGAGACTTCGGGTACCCTAATGAAAGTGGGGTCTCTGATGTAAGGGAAAACTCTGAGGACCCTGATGTAAGGGAGGGAACTCTGAGGACCCTGATGTAAGGGGGGGAACTCTGAGGACCCTGATGTAAGGGGGGGAACTCTGAGGACCCTGATGTAAGGGAGGGAACTCTGAGGACCCTGATGTAAGGGGGGGAACTCTGAGGACCCTGATGTAAGGGGGGGAACTCTGAGGACCCTGATGTAAGGGAGGGAACTCTGAGGACCCTGATGTAAGGGAGGGAACTCTGAGGACCCTGATGTAAGGGAGGGAACTCTGAGGACCCTGATGTAAGGGGGGGAACTCTGAGGACCCTGATGTAAGGGGGGGAACTCTGAGGACCCTGATGTAAGGGAGGGAACTCTGAGGACCCTGATGTAAGGGGGGGAACTCTGAGGACCCTGATGTAAGGGAGGGAACTCTGAGGACCCTGATGTAAGGGAGGGAACTCTGAGGACCCTGATGTAAGGAGAGGGTATTCTTGGGACTCTGATGTAAAGGAGAGGGGTGACTCTGGGGACACTGATAAAAGGAGGGGGGCTCTGAGGGCCCTAATAAAAGGGCGTAAACTCGGATGTAAGAGGATGAGGCCTGGGGGGGCGGGGCTAAAGCTGTGTAAGGGGCGTCAATGTTCTGCATACTGCTGCATGATTGGATGATGTTAGCTAGAGACTAAGCTGCCTCCTGCAAACTTCAGCCAATCGGTGAAGAAGAGGTATCCAGCCATTGAGGTGGCACACTTCAAGCCACATCACTTCCTCCCAGCTCCCCGGTCAGTCTCCACACAGAGCTAATGTTGCCAAGGAGGTGAAAAATGCAGCCTTTATCTTTTTTGGATGGGGGGGGGGAATAGCTAGTCTTGCCAAGGCTGCAAAATAGTCCAGCGCCAGTCCTGGACGTCAGGGTGCAGGCGGCCGGCCCGATACCATACGAGATTTTTCATGACATATTTGGTTATAAATGATAACGCACTTCGAGTCGTCTTTACCATTATTACCTCCAACCATCTCTGAGTCGGTGTTCACCTCCAAGTGAGAGGTCACCAAGGAGCAGTGATTTCCCTACCAGGAGATCCTATATACACCGGACATCCCTCGGGGGTCTATGGGGCAGGTAAGTGGCCATTCTGGTTACGAAGGGCACGGTGGGGATACACTAAGGCACTTCTAGAAAATATTTCCACTATTTCAAAAATCAGGTGTGCGTAGAAAGAACACAGACCCCCCCAACCACCGATATGCAGGACTTTCTGAGGCAACCAATACACCGAGGTATTCATGAAAAAAGTATAGATTTATTCTTTACACCTTAAAAAGATTCCATAAGATGAAAAAAACATATACTATAAATATGACCAATAAAATTCACAGCTCATGTCACAACCATCTAGGTGAAATGTACATATATAGAGTCATGCTGTCTCCTCTCTACCCGACGTGTTTCAGGTGATAACCTTTCTTCAGGGGTATTGCAGGGTAGATACATACATTATATTACCAAAAGTATTGGGACGCCTGCCGTTACACGCACATGAACTTTAATGACATCCCAGTCTTAGTCTGGAGGGTTCAATATTGAGTTGGCTCCGCCCTTTGCAGCTATAACAGCTTCAGCTCTTCTGGGAAGGCCGTCCACAAGGGTTAGGAGGGTGTCTATGGGAAGGCCGTCCACAAGGTTTAGGAGGGTGTCTATGGGAAGGCCGTCCACAAGGTTTAGGAGGGTGTCTATGGGAAGGCCGTCCACAAGGTTTAGGAGGGTGTCTATGGGAAGGCCGTCCACAAGGTTTAGGAGGGTGTCTATGGGAATTTTTTGACCGTTCTTCCAGAAGAGCATTTGTGAGGTCAGGTAGTGATGTTGGACGAGAAGGCCTGGCTCGCAGTCTCCGCTCTAATTCACCCCAAAGATGTTCTATCTGGTGGAGGTCAGGACTCAGTCAAGTTCCTCCACCCTAAACTCGCTCATCCATGTCTTTTTTGGGCCTTGCTTTGTGCACTGGTCCAAATGTAAGGGGGGGGGGACACCGCAAACCAGAATTTGAAGAGCGGAGGTTACGAGGGCAGGAGCAACTTGAAAAATGTTTAGAGAAATAATGGGGTGCCAAGCCACGAAGAGCCTTATAGGTGAGCAAGAGGATCTTAAAGTCTATGCGAAAATCTGACGGGTAGCCAGTGCAAGGACTCCAGGATCGGGGGGGAATATGGTCACTTGTACCAGACCTAGTCAGGATTCTGGCTGCAGAGCTTTGTACATATTAAGGTCGATTAATAGTGGATTGAGGTACACCAGCGAGCAGAGCTTTGCAGTAGTCAAGTCGAGAGAACACAAATATATGGATCAGAAACAAAGATGTTCTGATAACATTTTGTACATGTGGATCCAAGTTTAAACTAGCATCCAATATCCCCCCTAGAATTTTCTATTTAGACTGAAGCTCAAGTATAGTGCCTTCTATAGCTAAGCTATTAGGACTGGCCTTACCTAATTGATGGGGGTGCCTTTAAGTATTACTTCAGTCTTGTCACAGTTTAACTGAAGGAAATTACGGGCCATCCAAGTTTTCATATCACAAATAGATAGAAGAGAAGCAGCCAAAGTAGAATCCGCTTTAGTGTGGATGTATATCTGAGAGTCATCAGCATAGAAGTGATAATTGTGCCGTGTGATCTAAGCAGTTGGCCAAGTAGAAACATGTGAATGCTAAAAAGTAAGGGACCCGAGATTGAACCCTGAGGAGCACCGTGGTTGAATGGTCCAACTTCAGACTGAAATCCGCCAAGAGAAACAAAGTGACAGCGATCAGTGAGACGTAATCCATTCTGGGACTCTAAGAAACGGTTTCAAGGCGAGAGAGTAAAAGAGTGTGGTCTACAGTATGAAAGGCAGAACTAAGATCCAGTGGAATAAGAATAGTCAGGGACCCGGAATCAGAAGCTAACAGAAGGTCCTTAGTGGCTTTGACCGAGGCAGTTTCTGTGATGTGCAGTTGCCAAAAACCAGATTGGAGGGGTTCAAATAAATCATTTAAAGTCAGGTGATTATGTAATATCACAGCCTGCTCAAGGACCTTGGCATGGAAGGGTATGTTTGATATAGGGTGAAAGTAGTTGAAATTATCCAGAACCATGTTGTTTTTTTTGGGTTTTGGTACCGGGGTGATGGCGGCAGTTTGGAGGATTGTTGGTACAAAACCGGTGCTGAGGTAGTCATTGATGATATTGAGAATAATGGGGTATAGAGAACTAAAACAGGTGGGAATAGGGTCAAGTATGCAGGTGGAGGATTTCATATTAGAGACCAATTTAGTTAGAGATGCCGAGTCAAGTAGAGAAAAGTGTCAGAGAGAAGAGCCAGTAAAACGAGGTGGGTCAGGTATTGACATGGAAGAAACGCGTGGTGTGGTAAGAATTTGGTGTCTAATTTTGACAATTTTTGAGGAGAAAAAAAATCTAGGAGTGTGTTGCAGAGCTGTGAAGAAGCTGGTTATGTGGAAGAACTACAAGGTTTAAAAAATAATCCAAAGGTGCAGAAGAGTTGTCTAGGGTTGCTATAGGTTTATATATCACACACAAAACAAAGAGAGGCCAAGATCATAAAGTACTTGTATAGCCCTATAATCAGAGATTAGTCAATGCTCAGAGAGAGGGGTCTGGTGAAGAGCTTCCAGAGGGTCATCGGGTGGCTGTGTCCCTGTACTGGAGAAGTATAGGTAAAGATATATGGCATACAATACCAGCTGAGCCCAGAACACACGGCTTTGTACCGATGTATTGTGAGGCGGCAGTGAGCATTCCAGACCCATTGGTGCACACAAACAGCACCACCCAGTGACAGACCATTCCCATTCCCATAGGGGGGGGGTCCATCCCAGGTGACATCGGAAAGAGGAAGGGCCTCCTGTGAGATCAATCACAAAGGGCCCCCCCCCCTTGTGCGCCGAGTAGGGGCCGTCCAAAGCCACGCCAGGAAAGCCCACCGACCCCCACGGTATCTAATGTGCCAGAACATAGATGTGCAAGCCATTATGTCCTATCTGATCAATGTTTATGGCCCTGTGCTAAACAAAGTGACACACCGTGATGTTGATACAGGGAAGGAAGAAAAGGTCAGAAAAGGAAATAAATATTACAGAATATACATTATACAGAGATTAAAGAATTATGATACAGCGCTGCGCTACAAAAACTAAAATTTAAGGAAGCAGCCAACACACCCGTAGACTCAGGGGAAAAAATAACAACTAAAGATTCACAGTGTGGCGCTATTGAGTGAATAGAATATGAATAAACTAGACAATAAATGACATCAAATAATAAAAAAGTCTCACGTGAGCACTTGTGATAGTGACTGGTGGAAAAATAATACATATATGTGCTTTACATAAATATAACATCAAAGGACAAAATCAATATGAAGTCCATAACACCAAGAAAAAAAGTCTGTGATAGCAGTGTATAAATAGTATGCAGGTGTTCTTCTTATACGTGCAGGAAGGTCAAATAAACCCGGTAGCCTGGTAGATGGATGAACCATAAACGACCAGAGGTGCACAGAAATTTAAAAGCGGTGCCAGGACCATCACCAGAAAGTATGGAGGCTTACCGAAAATAGTGGCCTGAGATAGCATATGCCAAAACAGGTCAAAAAGGCTTAATGACCAATTGGTCTAGATGAATTGTCTGGTCAGATGTCATCACCACATCAACGGAGGGAAGGGGGGAAGTAATCAGCACGACCACTAAAAATGACTCTGAACAATTGCTTGAAGAACTAAGCACTTTGATAAGTGAGACAGTCTCCTCGATCAAACCCACATTTCTGATAGTGTTTTGATTTCGGGCACATTGCACACAGGAGTTCCTTAGACAGCGGAAGCATTCGGTTGACAAATCAAGCCAGCACTCTGGAGAAGAGTCAGATGTAGCACCTTTAGCCTGAATTTCACCCAATGCTCTGGACAGAATCTTTAATAGCAATGTGAAAATCTTCTCATCAGCATTCTCTCTCCGTAGATTGAGCAAACGCTAGCCAGCCGTGCTGGTGTCAGCACACACAGTATATTTAGTCCGCAGTGATTATATCACAGGACAAGTATGCCTTCGTATGTAATATATCTTTACCTATACTTCTCCATTACAGGGACACATCCCCCTGATGACCCTCTGGACTCTCCGGAAGCTCTTCACCACACCCCTCTCTTTGAGCATTGACTAATAGCTTATTATAGTGCTATACACCTAACTTACCCTACATTCACCCTACCGACAAAGTGCCGTATAGTCAAAGCTATGGTACTCCCAATAGTAAACTATGGCTGTGAAAGTTGGACCATAAGGAAGGCTGAACACCGAAGAATTGATGCTTTTGAACTATGATGTTGGAGAAGACTCTTGAAAGTCCCTTGGAAGACAAGAAGATCAAACCAGTCAATCTTGAAGGAAATCAACCCTGAATATTCACTGGAAGGACAGATCCTGAAGCTGAAACCCAAATACTTTGGCCACCGAATGCGAAGCGAGGACTAGGGCTGGTTTCACACTAGTGTGAATTAGATGCAGGTTTCCCCACATTCAATTCCCATGACAGGAGATTGTGACCACCTCTCAGTGGAGCCGGTTCACACATCTCTGTGGTGGCTGCAAAGCGAATTGCACGAGGGTCCTGGGCATCTTTGGCTCCATTTCAGGTCCGAATTCAGGCAAAAAATCTAGCCTGATTCGTCCCCTTAAAATTCAAGCCTTATGCCGCGTACACACGAGCGGACTTTACGGCGGACTTTGCCCGGCGGACTGGATTTCGTCGGACAATTCGATGTGTGTGGGCTCCAGCGGACTTTGTTTTCTCAAAAGTTGGACGGAATTAGATTTGAAACTTGTTTAAAATTTATCCGTTGAAATCGAGTCCGGTCGAAAAGTCCGCCGTCTGTATGCTAGTTCGACGGACAAAAAGCCACGCTAGGGCAGCTATTGGCTACTGGCTATGAACTTCCTTGTTTTAGTCCGGTCGTATGTCATCACGTACGAATTCGACGGACTTTGGTGGATTGTGTGTAGGCAAGTCCGTTCGTTCACAAAGTCCGTCGGAAAGTACGTCGAAAAGTCCGCCGGGCAAAGTCCGCCGTAAAGTCCGCTCGTGTGTACGCGGCATTAGTCCCCTTAACGATGATGATAGAAAACAATATGGATAAATCGCATCATCAAAACAATGAACATGAAGTTAAGCAAGCTCCGGGTGTTATTGGAGGACAGAAAAGGCTTGCGCGCTGTGGTCCGTGAGGTCGCGAGGGTCGGACATGACTAAACGACTGAACAACAACAACAGGGACTTTATGACCTTATGCATTATATTATACACTGCTCAAAAAAATGAAAGGAACACTTTTAATCAGAGTATAGTATTAAGTCAAAGAAACTCCTGGATAATTGATCTGGTCAGGTAAGTAGCAGAGGGGGTTGTTAATCAGTTTCTGCTGCTTTGAAGTTAATTAAATTAACAACAGGTGTACTAGATCGGGGGTCACCCAACCCCCGGTCCGCAGACTGGTGCCCTGGGCCACGAAGGCTGCACTGTTAGATGTGCAGTGGGTGAGCAGAGAGATGACATCATCTAAGACCACCCGCCCTGCATCATCGCTCTCCTGCCCTCACTCAGAACCCACCACTGCACCGAGGCCTGCCTCTGTACTCAATGGACCAGTGCTGCCACCAATGCAGTGACAATCCACATCTTTGGTGGCAGCTGACATGGCAAGTCACAATCCACTTCTGGTGGCAGGTGATGTGGCAGCAGTGGCGGCCCGTTCATAGAGGGCGCACGGGTGTCACCCCCCCCCCACACACACACTATCCAACAATGAGACAACCTCCAAAACAGGTATGGTTTTACAGGTGGAGGCCACTGACATTTGTTCCCTACTCATCTTTTCTGACTGTTTTTCACTAGTTTTGCATTTGGCTAGGGTCATTGTCACTACTGATAGCATGAGGCCATACCTGAACCCTATAGAGGTTGCACAGGCAGTCCAACTCCTCCAGGAGGGCACATCAATACGTGTCATTGCCAGAAGGTTTGCTGTGTCTCCCACCACAGTCTCTAGAGCATGGAGGAGATTCCAGGAGACAGGCAGTTACTCTAGGAGAGCTGGATAGGGCCATAGAAGGTCCTTAACCCATCAGCAGGACCGGTATCTGGAGGAACAGGATAAGCACTGCCAGAGTCCCACAAAATGACCTCCAGCAGGCCACTGGTGTGAATGTCTTTGATCAAACAATCAGAAACAGACTTCATGAGTGTGGCCTGAGGGCCCGACGTCCTCTAGTGATCCCTGTGCTCACTGCCTGCCACCGTGGAGCTCGATTGGCATTTTCCATTGAACACCAGAATTGGCAGGTTCACCACTGGCACCCTGTGCTTTTCACAGATGAGAGCAGGTTCACCCTGAGCACATGAGACAGACGTGAAAGGGTCTGGAGAAGCTGTGGAGAACGTTGTGCTGTCTGTAACATCGTTCAGCATGACCGGTTTGGTGGTGGGTCAGTGATGGTCTGGGGAGGCATATCCATGGAGGGACACACAGACCTCTACAGGCTAGACAATGGCACCCTGACTGCCATTAGGTATCGGGATGAAATCCTTGGACCCGTTGTCAGACCCTACGCTGGTGCAGTGGGTCCTGGGTTCCTCCTGGTGCACGACAATGCCCAGCCTCATGTAGTGAGAGTGTGCAGCCAGTTCCTGGAGGATGAAGGAATTGATACCATTGAATGACCCCCACGCTCGCATGACCTAACTCCAATAGAACAACTCTGGGACATTATGTGTTGGTCCATCCGATGCCGCCAGGTTGCACCTCAGTCTGTTCAGGAGCTCAGTGATGCCCTGGTCCAGATCTGGGAGGAAATACCCCAGGACACCATCTGTCAGCTCATTAGGAGCGTGCCCCAATGTTGTCAGGCGTGCATGCAAGCACATGGGGGCCATACAAACTTCTGAGGACCATTTTGGGTTGCTGAAAGGTGTTCTTTTCAGGTTGAGATCAGGACTCTGTGCAGCCTGGTCAAGTTTCTCCACCCCAAACTCACTCCTCCATGTCTTTATGGACCTTGCTTTGTGCACTGGTGGGCAGTCATGTTGGAACAGGAAGGGGTCGTCACCAAACTGTTCCCACAAAGTTGGAGGCATGAAATTGTCAAAAATGTCTTGGTATGCTGACGCCTTAAGAGTTCCCTTCACTGGAACTAAGGGGCCAAGCCCAACCCCTGAAGAACAACCCCACACCATAATCCCCCCCACCAAATGATTTGGACCAGTGCACAAAGCAAGGTCTATAAAGACGTGAATGAGCGACTTTGGGGTGGAAGAACATGACTGACCTCAACTTGATAGAACTCCTTTGGGATGAATTCGAGTGCAGACTGAAAGCCAGGCCTTCTCGTCCAACATCAGTGCCTGACCTCACAAATGTGCTTCTGGAAGAATGGTCAAACATTCCCATAGACACCCTCCTAAACCTTGTGGACAGCCTTCCCAGAAGATTTGATGCTATTTTAGCTGCAAAGGAGGGGGGCAACTCAATATTGAACTCTACGGACTAAGACTGGGATGCCATTAAAGTTTGTGTGTTTGTGTAAAGGCAGGCGTCCCAATACTTTTGGTGATATAGTGTATATTTTAAACATGGCCGTTTCCATAATATTCGCTCGTTCATTACACATTTTCTTTATTGGAAAATGATTTACAATCAATTTATAAAAATGGTTACAATCAACGAACGGAATAAGAAACAGACCAAGGTATGATGGTAATGGGAATTACGTATAATCTCCACAGAACAGATAAGTACCCACTATAATACACATCAATCTATAACCTCAATACTCCAGGGAGGATATGTACTGGAAGAGTGGACATCCAACATCAATTATTAGTAATACAAAAGCTGATATCACACTCTACATCAAGCCCCAATGGGTGATAACTTTCTCATCTAGAGATGTTTCTTTTCATATTGCTTCCTCGCCAGTGAGGGGCATATTTCTCAATTGAAATCCCTTCCAATGTGGAGGGACCTTTATGGTGGCAACAAGAGAGATGTTTTCATAAGCTGTGTCCACCAAATCCCTTTCTAATGTAGAATAGATGTTCCTCCCTCTCTAATTCCTAATGTACGTTTGGTCCTCCCCCACATACTGGGGACCACACCAACAACGAAGGAGATAAGCCACCCCTGGTAGGGCAGGTGATAAAATCCTTAATGGTATACTCCCTAGAGGTGACACTCCAAGTGGAAGTTTTAATGGATCTGGAATTAAGACAGATGTTGCATCTTCTAAAGATTTAAGACCCCTTTAAATTACTGAACATTATTGGTTTCAAAGGTCTCTCCACTGGATTTGGGGCAACAATATCTTTTAAGGTGCGAGGTCCCCAAAAATCACCTTAGGCTTCTCCGAGAGAACAGGTCCTAAAACTCGATCCTCTTTCAGGACCCTTACGATCTTATTAACCCATCTGTGCTGGCTAGTAAATTAGTTCAAAATGCCATCTCAGATCTGGGCATATTCTCTGATGTTTTATTCCTGGAAGTCAGGAGGTTCTTACGATCCAACTGTCAGGCAGACTGTAAATCCAGTTCCAATATTGTAGGGTGATACCCCTTCTGAATAAATCTTTCTTTAACTGTAGCTACTTTATAGTCTTCCAACTTAGAATATATGATATGTAAGGATGTACCCAAGAGTAGATCTGTGGCTCTTCAAGGAACCATTCATATTTGTAATCCGTTCCTCTCGGGTTTACTTGGTTATTCATCCCGTAACACCACTTTTCTGAGGTTTCTAATAACTTTTTTAACGCAATATGAATTTTTCTAATTTATGTATATATTTTTTGAATTGTTTAGTGGAATTAATATAAAATTAAAAATGTTTTGATGTTTTTTAAGTTTTATATACACATCCCAGCTCACCTTGACAAATCTAATAAGTGATACAAAAGGTAACAACTGTGGGGGATGGGCTGATGAAGAAAAGTACAGTTGTTAGGTGGGGGCCAGATAGGCTTCCCTGAAGAGAAAAGTTTTCAGGGATCGCTTAAAAGTGGATAGAGTAGGAGATAGTCAGACAGATTGGGGTTAGGAATTTCCAAGTCATGGGAGAGGCTCGGGAGAAGTCCTAGAGGTGAGCGTGGGAGGTGGAAGGTGGGAACTAGAGGGCAGGAGGTCTTGGAAGGAACGAAGAGGACAATTTGGTTGGTATATAGAGACTAGGCTAGTGATGTAGTTGGGAGCACATTTGTGGATGGCTTTGTAAGTTATTGTTAGTATTTTGAATTTAATTTTTTGGGTGAGTGGAAGATAGTGGAGGGATTGTCAGAGAGGGGTGGAGGAAACTGAATGTAGGCCGCTTGAGGAATTGGTAGGGGTGGAGGACAATGAATGGAGGCCAGTGGTGGGATTGGCAGAGAGGGGTGGAGGACACTGAATGGAGGCCAGTGGTGGGATTGGCAGAGAGGAGTGGAGGACACTGAATGGAGTCCAGTGGAGGGATTGGGTGGGAGGGGTGGAGGACACTGAATGGAGTCCAGTGGAGGGATTGGGTGGGAGGGGTGGAAGACACTGAATGGAGACCAGTGGAGGGATTGGCAGAGAAGGGTGGAGGACCCTGATAGAGGCCAGTGGAGGTATTGGGTGAGAGGGGTGGAGGACACTGAATGGAGGCCACTGGAGGGATTGGCAGAGAAGGGTGGAGGACACTCAATGGAGACCAGTGGAGGGATTGGCAGAGAGGGGTGGAGGACACTGATAGAGGCCAGTGGAGGGATTGGTAGAGAGGGGTGGAGTACACTAAATGAAGGTCAGTGGAGAAATTGGTAGAGAGGGGTGGAGTACACTGAATGAAGGTCAGTGGAGGGATTGGCGGAAAGAGGTGGAGAACACTGAATGGAGGCCGGTGGAGGGATTGGTAGAGAGGGGTGGAGAACACTGAATGGAGGCCAGTGGAGGGATTGGTGGAGAGGAATGGAGGACACTAAATGAAGGCGAGTGGAGGGATTGGCAGAGAGGGGTGGAGGACAAGGAGCGGATGGTAAGGTAGATGAGTCTGGCAGCAGCATTCATGATGGACTGAAGGGAGGAGGAGCCTATGTAAGGGTAAGCCAATGAGGAGGGACACTGATACAGGCCAGTGGAAGTATTGGGTGAGAGGGGGTGGATGACACCGAATGGAGGCCACTGAAGGGATTGGCAGAGAAGGGTGGAGGACACTCAATGGAGACCAGTGGAGGGATTGGTAGAGAGGGGTGGAGTAGACTGAATGGAGACCAGTGAAGGGATTGGCGGAGAGAGGTGGAGAACACTGAATGGAGACCAGTGGAGGGATTGGTAGAGAGGGGTGGAGAACACTGAATGGAGGCCAGTGGAGGGATCGGCAGAGAGGAATGGAGAACACTAAATGAAGGCCAGTGGAGGGATTGGCAGAGAGGGGTGGAGGACAAGGAGCGGATGGTAAGGTAGATGAGTCTGGCAGCAGCATTCATGACGGACTGAAGGGAGGAGGAGCCTATGTAAGGGTAAGCCAATGAGGAGGGAGTTGCAGTAGTCAAGGCGAGAGATGACCAGGGATTGGATTAGGAGCTTTGTAATGTCATTGGTTACGAAGGGGCATAGTTTGGAGATGTTGCAGAGGTTGAGGGTACAAGCTATGGACAACAATTGGATGTGGGGCCAAAAAGAGAGTTCAGAGTCCAGGATTAGACCTACCACCCTGAGATGAGGGGACTGGTTGATGGTTGTATTATTGATCTTGACAGTGAGATCAGAGGAAGGGACACGTGGGGGAGGGAATATTATGAGCTCAGTTTTGGATGTGTAGCCGACAGCAGACTACAGTTATCTGGCACTGCAGACTTCCCCTCTCCTTTCTTAGACTGTCTCTGTGTTCCTCTAGTGCTGGGCTTAACCACATGCCGACCAGCCACCGCAATTGTACTGCGGCAGAATGGCAAGGCTGGGCGAAACGTTATGTAACGTCGCTTCGCCCTGTGGCCACTAGGGGGCGCGCGCCCCACGCTCGCCCCCGAGCTGATGCGAGTGCCCGGCGGTCTCGATCACCGCTGGGTTCCCGCGATTGCCGCTGAGACACGGAGAAGCGGGAATTGTATGTGTAAACACACAGTTTCCGGTTCTCTGAGGGGAGAACAGACAGATCGTCTATTCATACAGAGTATGAACAGACGATCTGTTATCTTCCCTTCACAGTCCCATCCCCCTTCAGTTAGAACACACAATATAGGACACACTTAACCCCTTCACTCCCCCTAGTGTTAACCCCTTCGCTGCCAGCGAAATTTTTATCATAATCAATGCATTTTTAATCGCACTGATCGCTGTATTAATGCCGATGGTCCCAAAAATGTGTCAAAATTGTCCGACGTGTCCGCCATAATGTCGCAGTCACAATAAAAATCGCAGATCACCGCCATTACTAGTAAAAAAAAAAAAAAAATAATAAAAATGCTATAAATCTATCCCCTATTTTGCTATAACTTTTGCGCAAACCAATCAATATGCGCTTATTGAGATTTTTTTTTACCAAAAATAAGTAGAATACGATCGGCCTAAACTGAGGAAAAAAAATAGTTTTTTTATATATTTTTGGTGGATATTTATTATAGACATCTCACACCTGGAATTGCCTTATCTTATCTCAGAGAACACTGTATACAGACACCTCACACCTGGACTTGCCTTATCTTATCTCAGAGAACACTGTATATAGACACCTCACACCTGGAATTGCTTTATCTTATCTCACAGAACACAGTATACAGACACCTTACACCTGGAATTGCCTTATCTTATCTCACAGAACACTGTATATAGACACCTCACACCTGGAATTGCCTTATCTTATCTCACAGAACACTGTATATAGACATCTCACACCTGGAATTGCCTTATCTTATCTCACAGAACACTGTATATAGACACCTCACACCTGGAATTGCCTTATCTTATCTCACAGAACACTGTATATAGACACCTCACACCTGGAATTGCTTTATCTTATCTCACATAACACTGTATACAGACATCTCACACCTGGAATTGCTTTATCTTATCTCACATAACACTGTATACAGACATCTCACACCTGGACTTGCCTTATCTTATCTCACATAACACTGTATACAGACACCTCACACCTGGAATTGCTTTATCTTATCTCACAGAACACTGTATATAGACACCTCACACCTGGAATTGCTTTATCTTATCTCACAGAACACTGTATATAGACACCTCACACCTGGAATTGCCTTATCTTATCTCACAGAACACTGTATATAGACACCTCACACCTGGAATTGCCTTATCTTATCTCACAGAACACTGTATATAGACATCTCACACTTGGACTTGCCTTATCTTATCTCACAGAACACTGTATATAGACACCTCACACCTGGAATTGCCTTATCTTATCTCACAGAACACTGTATATAGACACCTCACACCTGGAATTGCCTTATCTTATCTCACAGAACACTGTATATAGACACCTCACACCTGGAATTGCCTTATCTTATCTCACAGAACACTGTATATAGACACCTCACACCTGGAATTGCCTTATCTTATCTCACAGAACACTGTATATAGACACCTCACACCTGGAATTGCCTTATCTTATCTCACAGAACACTGTATATAGACACCTCACACCTGGAATTGCCTTATCTTATCTCACAGAACACTGTATATAGACACCTCACACCTGGAATTGCCTTATCTATCTCACATACACTGTATACAGACACCTCACACCTGGAATTGCCTTATCTTATCTCACAGAACACTGTATATAGACATCTCACACCTGGAATTGCCTTATCTTATCTCACAGAACACTGTATATAGACATCTCACACCTGGAATTGCCTTATCTTATCTCACAGAACACTGTATATAGACACCTCACACCTGGAATTGCCTTATCTTATCTCACAGAACACTGTATATAGACACCTCACACCTGGAATTGCCTTATCTTATCTCACAGAACACTGTATATAGACATCTCACACCTGGAATTGCCTTATCTTATCTCACAGAACACTGTATATAGACACCTCACACCTGGAATTGCCTTATCTTATCTCACAGAACACTGTATATAGACACCTCACACCTGGAATTGCCTTATCTTATCTCACAGAACACTGTATATAGACATCTCACACCTGGAATTGCCTTATCTTATCTCACAGAACACTGTATATAGACATCTCACACCTGGAATTGCCTTATCTTATCTCACAGAACACTGTATATAGACACCTCACACCTGGAATTGCCTTATCTTATCTCACAGAACACTGTATATAGACACCTCACACCTGGAATTGCCTTATCTTATCTCACAGAACACTGTATATAGACACCTCACACCTGGAATTGCCTTATCTTATCTCACAGAACACTGTATATAGACACCTCACACCTGGAATTGCCTTATCTTATCTCACAGAACACTGTATATAGACACCTCACACCTGGAATTGCCTTATCTTATCTCACAGAACACTGTATAAAGACACCTCACACCTGGAATTGCCTTATCTTATCTCACATACACTGTATACAGACACCTCACACCTGGAATTGCCTTATCTTATCTCACAGAACACTGTATATAGACATCTCACACCTGGAATTGCCTTATCTTATCTCACAGAACACTGAATATAGACATCTCACACCTGGAATTGCCTTATCTTATCTCACAGAACACTGTATATAGACACCTCACACCTGGAATTGCCTTATCTTATCTCACAGAACACTGTATATAGACACCTCGCACCTGGAATTGCCTTATCTTATCTCAGAGAACACTGTATATAGATATCTCACACCTGGACTTGCCTTATCTTATCTCACAGAACACTGTATACAGACACCTCACACCTGGAATTGCCTTATCTTATCTCAAAGAACACTGTATACAGACACCTCACACCTGGAATCGCCTTATCTTATCTCACAGAACACTGTATACAGACACCTCACACCTGGAATTGCCTTATCTTATCTCAAAGAACACTGTATACAGACACCTCACACCTGGAATCGCCTTATCTTATCTCACAGAACACTGTATATAGACACCTCACACCTGGAATTGCCTTATCTTATCTCAAAGAACACTGTATACAGACACCTCACATCTGGAATTGCCTTATCTTATCTCACAGAACACTGTATATAGACACCTCACACCTGGAGTTGCCTTATCTTATCTCACAGAACACTGTATATAGACACCTCACACCTGGAGTTGCCTTATCTTATCTCACAGAACACTGTATATAGACACCTCACATCTGGAATTGCCTTATCTTATCTCACAGAACACTGTATACAGACACCTTACACCTGGAATTGCCTTATCTTATCTCACAGAACACTGTATACAGACACCTTACATCTGGAATTGCCTTATCTTATCTCACAGAACACTGTATATAGACATCTCACACCTGGAATTGCCTTATCTTATCTCACAGAACACTGTATATAGACACCTCACACCTGGAATTGCCTTATCTTATCTCACAGAACACTGTATATAGACATCTCACACCTGGAATTGCCTTATCTTATCTCACAGAACACTGTATATAGACACCTCACACCTGGAATTGCCTTATCTTATCTCACAGAACACTGTATATAGACACCTCACACCTGGAATTGCCTTATTTTATCTCACAGAACACTGTATATAGACACCTCACATTACTCTGAGGATTACAATTAGCCAGGCACAACTGCTTGCTTTGACTACACATCACTGTGCCACTCAGGATTCTTGTTCTATGAACTCCAACTTGCCGATGAAGATCACTGCGGGGCTTTGTATCCTGGACACTGTTATCCTATTGCTATTTAAAGGGACATACCCCTAAGATCTAGAATACCCAGTCTCTCATTAGGATTAAAGGTATAATAGGCCACCCTGGGGTCCCTTTTTAGCAGTGATAGTATATACAGCAATTAGAAGCTTTCCCTTAGATATTCATTCATTTATTGGCTGTTTCTTATGTGCATTGCTATTTTATATCTGTGATTCCAAGTTGTTATTTAATTGCTTCAGAGGACCTTTTCAACTGAGTTTTGGCTGTTTACCCAGGACTTAGCTAATTCATTAATTTCCCTTTACACAAGTAAAATCAGAGAGAGCTAATCAATCTTCATTGTGTTGGTGTATTATTTAAAGTTACATACAATATGTCTGAACCTAGAGTGTCAGGAGGGCTGGAAAGTTCACAGGGTCAAAGTGGCGCAGATGAACATGCAATTCTAAGCAACCCCCAAGGGGGAGCAGTGCTACAGATGGATAGAGGAAGTGGTGCAACATCCAGGCTGATATGTCTGTTAGTAAATTAGTGATAGGTGAGGAGACTGATGGGGTGAGCTGAGGAAGCGGAGAGATAGATTTGGGTGCCAGGGACATGCTGAATATACTGAGCGCTGTGCCAGGGATATACTAAGAATGGACAGAGGGATGGATGGACAGACGGGTGGATGGACAGAGGGATGGGTGGACGGAAGGATGGATGGACGGAGGGATGGATGGACAGAGGGATGGATGGACGGAGGGATGGATGGACGGAGGGATGGATGGACGGAGGGATGGGTGGACGGAGGGATGGATGGACGGAGGGATGGATGGACGGAGGGATGGGTGGACAGAGGGATGGATGGACGGAGGGATGGATGGACAGAGGGATGGATGGACGGAGGGATGGGTGGACGGAGGGATGGGTAGACGGAGGGATGGACGGAGGGATGGATGGACGGAGGGATGGGTGGACGGAGGGATGGGTGGACGGAGGGTTGGGTAGACGGAGGGATGGACGGAGGGATGGATGGACGGAGGGATGGGTGGACAGAAGGATGGATGGACGGAGGGATGGATGGACGGAAGCATGGGTGGACAGAGGGATGGATGGAGGGATGGACGGAGGGATGGATGGATGGAGGGATGGATGGGTGGAGGGATGGATGGAGGGATGGATGGATGGAAGGATGGGTGGACAGAGGGATGGATGGACGGAGGGATGGGTGAACGGAGGGATGGGTGGACGGAGGGATGGGTGGACGGAGGGATGGATGGATGGAGGGATGGATGGACGGAGAGATGGATAGACGGAGGGATGGACGGAGGGATGGGTGGACGGAGGGATGGGTGAACGGAGGGATGGATAGACGGAGGGATGGGTGAACGGAGGGATGGACGGAGGGATGGGTGGACGGAGGGATGGGTGAACGGAGGGATGGATGGAGGGATGGATGGACGGAGGGATGGATGGACGGAGGGATAGGTGGACACAGGGATGGGTGGCAGTCTCGGCACTGTATGGAGTAGTAGAGCGTTGCTCGTGCTCTCCCAGTCTGGGTACTGTATGGAGTAGCAGAGCATTGCTCGTGCTCTCCCAGTCTCGGCACTGTATGGAGTAGCAGAGCGTTGCTCGTGCTCTCCCAGTCTCGGCACTGTATGGAGTAGCAGAGCGTTGCTCGTGCTCTCCCAGTCTCGGCACTGTATGGAGTAGCAGAGCGTTGCTCGTGCTCTCCCAGTCTCAGCACTGTATGGAGTAGCAGAGCGTTGCTTGTGCTCTCCCAGTCTCGGCACTGTATGGAGTAGCAGAGCGTTGCTCGTGCTCTCTCAGTCTGGGTACTGTATGGGGTAGCAGAGCGTTGCTCGTGCTCTCCCAGTCTCGGCACTGTATGGAGTAGCAGAGCGTTGCTCGTGCTCTCCCAGTCTCGGCACTGTATGGAGTAGCAGAGTGTTGCTCGTGCTCTCCCAGTCTCGGCACTGTATGGAGTAGCAGAGCGTTGCTTGTGCTCTCTCAGTCTGGGTACTGTATGGAGTAGCAGAGCGTTGCTCGTGCTCTCTCAGTCTGGGTACTGTATGGAGTAGCAGAGCGTTGCTCGTGCTCTCTCAGTCTGGATACTGTATGGGGTAGCAGAGCGTTGCTCGTGCTCTCCCAGTCTCGGCACTGTATGGAGTAGCAGAGCGTTGCTCGTGCTCTCCCAGTCTCGGCACTGTATGGAGTAGCAGAGCGTTGCTCGTGCTCTCCCAGTCTCGGCACTGTATGGAGTAGCAGAGTGTTGCTCGTGCTCTCCCAGTCTCGGCACTGTATGGAGTAGCAGAGCGTTGCTTGTGCTCTCCCAGTCTCAACACTGTATGGAGTAGCAGAGCGTTGCTCATGCTCTCTCAGTCTGGGTACTGTATGGAGTAGCAGAGCATTGCTCGTGCTCTCTCAGTCTGGATACTGTATGGGGTAGCAGAGCATTGCTCGTGTTTTCTCAGTCTCGGCACTGTATGGAGTAGTAGAGCGTTGCTCGTGTTCTCCCAGTCTCGGCACTGTATGGAGTAGCAGAGCGTTGCTCGTGTTCTCCCAGTCTCGGCACTGTATGGAGTAGTAGAGCGTTGCTCGTGCTCTCCCAGTCTCGGCACTGTATGGAGTAGCAGAGCGTTGCTCGTGCTCTCCTAGTCTCGGCACTGTATGGGGTAGTAGAGCGTTGCTCGTGTTCTCCCAGTCTCGGCACTGTATGGAGTAGCAGAGCGTTGCTCGTGCTCTCCCAGTCTCGGCACTGTATGGAGTAGCAGAGCGTTGCTCGTGCTCTCCCAGTCTCGGCACTGTATGGAGTAGCAGAGCGTTGCTCGTGCTCTCCCAGTCTCGGCACTGTATGGAGTAGCAGAGCGTTGCTCGTGCTCTCCCAGTCTCGGCACTGTATGGAGTAGCAGAGCGTTGCTCGTGCTCTCCCAGTCTCGGCACTGTATGGAGTAGCAGAGCGTTGCTCGTGCTCTCCCAGTCTCGGCACTGTATGGAGTAGCAGAGCGTTGCTCGTGCTCTCCCAGTCTCGGCACTGTATGGAGTAGCAGAGCGTTGCTCGTGCTCTCCCAGTCTCGGCACTGTATGGAGTAGCAGAGCGTTGCTCGTGCTCTCCCAGTCTCGGCACTGTATGGAGTAGCAGAGCGTTGCTCGTGTTCTCTGCTCAGAGCTCAGACAGGATATAGATTTCCTGTTGTTGGTTCTCTGAGGTTTCCAATCGATTCATTTACATTCAGTAATCGTATTATCCAGAAATTGGATGGCTGCTCTTATCATGTGTTGTGGAGAAGATCAGACGGGCTTTTTATTATCCCCACAATCCTCACCCCATAGATAAGAGGTCTGTCTGTGTGTCCAATTATAGCCTAAGGGTGGCCAATAATGGGGCTTTGTCATCTTCCAGCCTCCGCTCTATAAAAGCCCCTTTGTGAGGGGCGGAGTAGTTTAGGGAGAGCTGAGGGTCTGCATTGGGGGAGTTTATTATATACACCATATTCCCAAAAGTATTGGGACGCCTGCCTTTACACACACATGACCTTTAATGACATCCCAGTCTTAGTCCGGAGGGTTCAATATTGAGTTGGCTCCGCCCTTTGCAGCTATAACAGCTTCACCTCTTCTGGGAAGGCCGTCCACAAGGTTTAGGAGGGTGTCTATGGGAATGTTTGACCATTCTTCCAGAAGGGCATTTGTGAGGTCAGGCACTGATGTTGGATGAGAAGGCCTGGCTCACAGGCTCCACTCTAATTTATCCCAAAGGTGTTCTATGGGGTTGAGGTCAGGACTCTGTGCAGACCAGTTGAGTTCCTCCACCCCAAATTCCTCATCCATGTCTTTATGGACCTTGCTTTGCGCACTGGTCCAAATCATTTAGTGGAGGGGGGGGGGTTATGGTGTGGGGGGAGGGGGGATTATGGTGGGGGGTTGCTTTTCAGGTGTTGGTCTTGGCCCCTTAGTTCCAGTGAAGGGAACTCTTAAGTCGTCAGCATACCAAGACATTCTGAACAATTTCATGCTCCCAACTTTGTGGGAACAAATTGGGGACGGCCCCTTCCTGTTCCAATATGACTGCGCAAAAATCTCTATAGGTGAGTGTGATGGGAGTCACTTTGGGTGGGGGGTTTGTGAACTCAGCTTACCTTGGGGAGCTCTGGAGACTCCGTGTCTGGCTCCCCCGGCCCCTCTTATGTGTAATACTCGCTGTGTCCATTAGGGGCGCAGGGCGACCGAGAACCCCACTATGATCTGTGCTGGTCGGACTCGCTGTACAGCCACACTGGAATGTTGTATAGATGTATATATGGTGTGTTGTCTCATTCTGTTGTGAACTCTTTGCTGGGATCGTTTGGGGTGTGGTTGTATTCCATTGTTCTATTGTGTCTGTCTGCCTTGGAAGAAAGTATATTATGGGATGTATGTCTAGGTGGAGGGGGAGGGGACTCCTCCAGCAGCCCCTCCCTGTTGATAAGACTTTTTACTGATGAGTAGTTTGAATACACCCGACCTGTGTGTCTATTGTTATTGGACAGTTTACCCGGGGGGGAGGGGGGGGCCCTGAGTTATATATCTGTTGTAACATGTGCTTGGATAATAAAGAGTCTGCTGTTTTTCACCCTACACTGAGTTACGGCTGGTGACTGGGTGAGCTAAAGGGTCTTGGATCATGTGGTACCGGACAGAGGAAGCCTTTACAGCGGACATAGTCATCAGGAGGGCTGTGAAGACGTCTAAACCTCCACCTGGATCCAAGATCAGCAGACGTCAGTCACCCCAGCGGAGATATGGACCTGGCATCAGAGTTCCCGGGGCTGCTGCAGATCGTCCTTTCAATAGTCCCCAGGACTGTGTCTGAGGATGAATAACTGGAGCTCAGGCAGCAGATTCGGGTAAGACTCTGGATTAGAGCCCTCCAGCTCGCTGGTATAAAACAGGGCAAGTGCTTTCCAACCCAAGAGCCACGGGCCAGTGAACAGCGGAAGGTACAGACAGGGTCACCACCTTTTCTGAAAGTCAAAACTCAGCGGTGCACAGCAATTTTATTTTATTTTTTATAGTAAAAACTATACATATATTTTGCAATTAAATAACATTTCTAATCATATGAAGTTAATCACAAAAGTCCCTCTTTACATCAGAGTCCACAGAGCCCCCCTTTTACATCAGAGTCCACAGAGTTCCCCTTTTACATCAGAGTCCACAGAGTTCCCCTTTTACATCTGAATCTGCAGAGTTCCCCTTTTACATCAGATCTCACAGAGTTCCCCCTTTACATCTCATCTCGCAGAGTTCCCCTTTTACATCAGATCTCGCAGAGTTCCCCTTTTACATCTCATCTCGCAGAGTTCCCTTACACTGTAAGGGGGGACTCTGCAAACTCTGATGTAAGGGGGAACTCTGGGGACTCATAACATAAGGGATGTTCTGGGAACCCGGATTTATGGGGGAACACTGTGGCCTCTGGTGTAAAGGGGAACTCTGATGTAAGGGGTGCTCTGAGAACCCGGATTTACCTTACTGTACTCTGAGGCAGGAGAGAAAAGGGGGGAGACTTCAGTCACAGACAGGGATGGATGGTGAGCTCACTCACCCCTTGGCAGTCAGCACCTCTTATCCAGATGTATCTGAGGCTGCTGGACTTCCTTTTCTGAGGCACAATGCCAGGGATTGGAGTGTGGGCAGACACAGAGGGGTAGAGGCGGTAGGAAGAAGAGCCGATCGATCCCTCTCTCCTCTCCAGTCTGAGTGTATGAGAGTGTGTGTTAGTGTTGGCTTTGGACAGTGTGAAAGAGAGTGAGACATACACTGTTGGCTTAGACAACTGCAGCCAGCAACCCTGATGGTAAGCCATAATCCAGTCTGAATAATGTGTCCGGGTTTCAGGTGGTCAGAAACCCGGACACATGATTCCAAACCCGAACTGCTGTGGGAGAGCCTTACAGATTGTTTTGTGTTTGGCGATGAAGGAGAACCTGACCTTGAGGACCTGAGAGACTATAGAGAGGCTATGCTCAGTCTTGCAGGGGTCTCAGAGCTCAAACCTGACCTGGACTATTTACTAAGGAAGGAACAGTATCTGGAAAGGGCATACAGGAAACTGCTAGAACATGTTCAGCAACATGCCAGACAATCGGCAGTAGAAACTCCGGAGATTGCCGTCTCCAAACCTGAAGTGCTGACAACAGGGCAGAGCTCTGCTAACCTCTGCCCAGCACCACCAGCAGCTTCAGCCTCCCGGAGAGAAGAGGTAGTCGGCCTTTCTCCCACAATACTGACAGACATGGGATTTTCTGCCAGCAGCATCTGTGGAGTTACCAGAAATTTCTGCAGCTGAAGCGCTGACAACTGGACAGAGGGTCCAAGACCTCTGCCCTACACCTGTGGCGGTTCTGGAGGCCCAGGGTGAGAAGGTGGCGGTCACTTCCCAGCAGCAGATTAAGATCCAGGGGAGAAGGGAGAGGAGGTGTTCGTCCTCCCTTCCCAACAGTTGGCCAGAGAGGAGGAAGCGATCCTTCCTCCCCAGCAAAGATCCGTGCACCTGGGAGACAGTACCATAGACATGTCCTCCCAGCAGCCAGATGAGAGTAAGGGAGATGGAGCAGCCGGCCCCCCTTCCCCGCAGCAGATGGCACCCCAGAATGATACCACCAACCCAGCATCAGGGCCAGACATCACTGAGCTCTGCTCAGCACCAGTAACCTCTTCTTTGTTCTACGGACAGGAGATGGTGAACCTCTATCCCCAGACACCAGTTATAGAGATTGGGGATTTGATAGACTGTTCTGCTGAGGAAGAACATCCTGATGAGCCTCCAGCAGAAGAAGAGCTGATATCAGGGCCAAACTTCACTGTGCTCTGCCCAGCACCAACAGCAACATCTGTGGAGTTACAAGAGACTTCCCCAGCTGAAGCGCTGGCCACCGAACAGAGGGTCCAAGACCTCTGCCCCCACCTGCGGTAGTTAGCCAGAGTGGATGATGTGAGGTCCTCAAAAAAAAATAGATAGAATTTTTAGAGAGGTCATTTGGAAGAAAAGGCGGCCTAGAATAAGGCTGTGGGTATTATAGCTGCGGAAAGATAAGCGGGGGTTGGCAGTGCCGCCGCCCCCATCAGTGGAGGCTTTAGAATCCTTTCTATTTTAATCTCCTACGTTTTTATTGGTTAAAAGACAGTGAAGGGGGTGTTGGGCTCTCGTTGGGCTCTCAGGGATTTACTGTAGAGAATTCTCACCATGTGGGACCACAGACATCTACAGGAACCGCAAAATCTAGAGAAGAGCCGGGAATGGGAAAGGCGGGGTTTCATTTATCTTGTCCAATTGTATAAAGGGAAATTCTTTACCCTCCTCGGTGGGCGGGATCCCCCCTTGTTTGTCATAAGACGTCGCCCCAGTGTCACCGCTCCTAGGCACCCCTGGGGGCATGCAGTGCGGCCATCCTGGTCATGTTGTGTCCCAAGGACATGGCACAACCCCAATCTGGGTAAAGAGCCAATGATGCAGCTCATTAACCATGTGATCGGCTCTGTCCAATCACAGCTGATCCCATGTAAACACGGAAGTGACATTTTTCCGGCTTGTCTCACGTCACACCGACAGGATGTGAGGAGAGGAGAGCTGATTGGCGGCATCTCCCCACAGCAAAGACTTTCCGGGTACTCAGGGCACTGATCATCAATGTAGCCCCAGCAGTGCCCATCAGTGACACCAATCAATGCCCATCAGTGACACCAATCAATGCCCATCAGTGACACCAATCAATGGCCAAAAGTGACACCAATCAATGCCCATCAGTGACACCAATCAATGCCCATCAGTGACACCAATCAATGCCCATCAGTGACACCAATCCATGGCCATGAGTGACACCAATCCATGGCCATCAGTGACACCAATCAATGCCCATCAGTGACGCCAATCAATGCCCATCAGTGACGCCAATCAATGCCCATCAGTGACACCAATCAATGCCCAAAAGTGATGCCAGTCAGTGCTGCCTTTCACTGCCCATCAGTACATACTCATCAGTGCTGCCCATTAATGCCGCCCATCAGTGCTCATCAGTGACACCAATCAATGGCCATCAGTGATGCCAGTTAGTGCTGCCTTTCAGTGCCCATCAGTGTGTGCTCATCAGTGCCACCTGTTAGTGCTCATCAGTGATGCATATCAGTGTCCATCAGTGCTGCCCATTAGTGCTGCCCATCAGTGACACCAATCAATGCCCATCAATGACACAAATCAATACCCAAAACTGATGCCAGTCGGTGCTGCCTTTCCATGCCCATCAGTACGTACTCATCAGTGCTGCCCATTAATGCCGCCCATCAGTGCTCATCAGTGGACATTAGTGTCTGCTCATCAGTGACACCAATCAATGGCCATCAGTGATACCAATCAGTGCCACCTATCAGTGCCCACCAGTGCCACCTGTTAGTGCTCATCAGTGATGCATATCAGTGTCCATCAGTGCGGCATATTAGTGCCTCCTCATCAGTGCCACCTAATCAATGCCCGTAAGTGACACCAATCAATGCCCATCAGTGACACCAATCAATGCCCATCAGTGACACCAATACTCATAAGTGCTGCCCAGTTAATGCCGCCCATCAGTGCTCATCAGTGGCCATTAGTGCCTGCTCATCAGTGACACCAATCAATGCCCATCAGTGATGCATATCAGTGTCCACCAATGCGGCATATTAGTGCCTCCTCATCAGTGAAGGAGAAGAAATACTTATTTACAAAATTTACTGACAGAAACTAAAAAAAACTTTTTTCATCTTTTTAGCAAAAAATACCCCCCCCCCCCCCCAGAGGTGATTCATTACCACCAAAAGAAAGTTCTATCTGTGGGGGGAAAATGATAAAAATGTCCTCTGTGTTCAGTGTCACATGACCGCGCAATTCAAAGTGTGAGAGCGCTGACCGCTGAAAATTGTCCTGGGCAGGGGGGGGGGGGGAGTGCCCGGTAGGGAAGGGGTTAAAGTCGGATTCTAGGCAAAACCTTTGCTTTTATTTTTGGTAGAGTAAGGGGGGGGGGGGGGGGGGATTATAACCCCTGTCAGATTTTTTTTCCCGCCATCTGTGTCCCATTGTGGAGATTTCCCTTCACTTCCTGTCCCATAGCCAAACAGGAAGTGAGAGGAAATCCCTGCAAATTAAGGGGGCCCCCAGGTCACCAGAACTAGTGTCCCCATTGGAAGATTTCCCCTCCATTACCTTTCCGGGGACAACCCAAAATGTGGGATTTTCTTTGACTTTCATTGATAATGGTAAACAGGAGAACTAGAGAGGCTGAATCTCCCCAATGAGGACACAGACAGCAATAAAAACTGACAGGGGGTCTAATCCCTCTCCACTCCATCCAACACTAAAAAAAGTTTTACTTTTAGTTCTGATTGAAGTCATTCCAGAATTTCGGGGAAGAGTCTGATACACCGAGACAATCTATAAATATTTAATACCTTAAGTGTTCAGGAGAGGTGATTAGAATGGAGAGATAAGACTTATCTTTGTAAAGTAATTAATGGGAGTTTATCAAAGAGTCTGATTTCAGCAATTTACCGAAATACATGTGAGGTGGTGTTACCGTGTATCTGGAAAGTACTCACAGCGCTTCACTTTTTCCACATATTGTTATGTTACAGCCTTATTCCAAAATGGATTCAATTCATAATTTTCCTCAAAATTCTACAAACAATCCCCCATAATGACAACGTGAGAGAAGATTGTTTGAAATCTTTGCAAATTTATTAAGAATAAAAAAAATGAAAAAAATCCAGACTCCTCCCATGTACATAAGTATCACAGGCTCCTCCAATGTACATAAGTATCACAGACTCCTCCCATGTACATAAGTATCACAGGCTCCTCCCATGTACATAAGTATCACAGGCTCCTCCCATGTACATAAGTATCACAGGCTCCTCCCATGTACATAAGTATCACAGACTCCTCCCATGTACATAAGTATCACAGACTCCTCCCATGTACATAAGTATCACAGGCTCCTCCCATGTACATAAGTATCACAGACTCCTCCCATGTACATAAGTATCACAGACTCCTCCCATGTACATAAGTATCACAGACTCCTCCCATGTACATAAGTATCACAGACTCCTCCCATGTACATAAGTATCACAGGCTCCTCCCATGTACATAAGTATCACAGGCTCCTCCCATGTACATAAGTATCACAGACTCCTCCCATGTACATAAGTATCACAGGCTCGTCCCATGTACATAAGTATCACAGGCTCGTCCCATGTACATAAGTATCACAGGCTCCTCCCATGAACATAAGTGTCACAGACTCCTCCCATGTACATAAGTGTCACAGACTCCTCCCATGTACATAAGTGTCACAGACTCCTCCCATGTACATAAGTATCACAGACTCCTCCCATGTACATAAGTATCACAGACTCCTCCCATGTACATAAGTGTCACAGGCTCCTCCCATGTACATAAGTGTCACAGACTCTTCCCATGTACATAAGTGTCACAGACTCCTCCCATGTACATAAGTATCACAGGCTCCTCCCATGTACATAAGTATCACAGGCTCCTCCCATGTACATAAGTATCACAGACTCCTCCCATGTACATAAGTATCACAGACTCCTCCCATGTACATAAGTTTTACAGACTCCTCCCATGTACATAAGTATCACAGGCTCCTCCCATGTACATAGGTATCACAGCCTTTGCTCAATACTTTGGTGAAGCTCCTTTGGCACCAATTACAGCCTCCAGTCTTGTTGAGTATGATGCTACAAGCTCGGCACACCTATTTTTGGTCAGTTTCTCCCATTCTTCTTTGCAGGACCTCTCAAGCTCCATCAGGTTGGATGGGGAGTGTCGGTGCAAAGCCATTTTCAGATCAATTGGACCCAATTAGCCATTTTCCCTCCCCGGTGTCATGTGACTTGTTATGCCGCATACACACGAGCGGACTTTACGGCAGACTTTGCCCGGCGGACTTTTCGACGTACTTTCCGACGGACTTTCTGAATGAACGGACTTGCCTACACACAATCCACCAAAGTCCGTCGAATTCGTACGTGATGACGTACGACCGGACTAAAACAAGGAAGTTCATAGCCAGTAGCCAATAGCTGCCCTAGCGTGGCTTTTTTGTCCGTCGAACTAGCATACAGACGGCGGACTTTTCGACCGGACTCAATTTCAACGGATAAATTTGAAACAAGTTTCAAATCTAAGTCCGTCCAACTTTTGAGAAAACAAAGTCCGCTGGAGCCCACACACATCGAATTGTCCGACGAAATCCAGTCCGCCGGGCAAAGACCGCCGTAAAGTCCGCTCGTGTGTACGCGGCATTAGTGTTACAAGGTCTCAGGTGTGAATGGGGAGCAGGTGTGTTAAATTTGGTGTTATCGCTCTCACTCTCTCATACTGGTCACTGGAAGTACAACATGGCACCTCATGGCAAAGAACTCTCTGAGGATCTGGAAAAAAAGAATTGTTGCTCTACATAAAGATGGCCTAGGCTATAAGAAGATTGCCAAGACCCTGAAACTGAGCTGCAGCACAGTGGCCAAGACCATACAGCGGTATAACAGGACAGGTTCCACTCAGAACAGGCCTCGCCATGGTCCACCAAAGAAGTTGAGGTCACGTGCTCAGCGTCATATCCAGAGGTTGTCTTTGGGAAATAGACGTATGAGTGCTGCCAGCATTGCTGCAGAGGTTGTAGGGGTGGGGGGGGTCAGCCTGTCAGTTCTCAGACCAAAAAAACGATCAAGGGGTTAATATGGCGCACAATGGAGGTAGCCGAGTACATATAACTAAAAATGGTGGGGGGAAGGGGGTGGGTTGGGGGTTCCTGAGAGGGGGAACTTGATGGTGGTAGTTAATGTTTCACAACAAGTTCGGGTATTAGTCCATGTAAGGATAAAATGATGCTGAATAAATGGAAGGCAGCCAGTCTATAAAAGCTAGAAGAAGCTCTGGAACAAATAAAAAAGAAAGAAGGACGGCGCCCTCTAAGTGCAGCATGTATGTTAAAAATATTTATTACAATAGATAAAAACACTCACATTTGAGTTGCTAAAAACCAGCATGTAAAGTAGTTTCATCCGCGTGCTCTCGGGGGATGTGGGTGTCACGGGCCAGTTCAGGGGTTCCTGGGATGTGAGTCCTGTAACCTGGGTCCTGGTAGCTGTTCCGGTGGTGCCAAGGGTCCTCAGAGCCTCCGGGCGGCCTGATGAAGGAGCAGGCATGCTCCGAACGCGAAGCACCGCCCGCCTCACCCCGCTCCCGGAAGTGAAGACGCAGGTCAGCACGGCGCTCCACGGAGGATCCATGACCGATATCCTGGCCGCCCGGAGGCTCTGAGGACCCTTGGCACCACCGGAACAGCTACCAGGACCCAGGTTACAGGACTCACATCCCAGGAACCCCTGAACTGGCCCGTGACACCCACATCCCCCGAGAGCACGCGGATAAAACTACTTTACATGCTGGTTTTTAGCAACTCAAATGTGAGTGTTTTTATCTATTGTAATAAATATTTTTAACATACATGCTGCAGTTCTCAGACCATACGCCGCACACTGCATCAAATTGGTCTGCATGGCTGTCATCCCAGAAGGAAGCCTCTTCTAAAGATGATGTACAAGAAAGTCCACAAACAGTTTGCTGAAGACCAGCAGACTAAGGACATGGATTACTGGAACCATGTCCTGTGGTCTGATGAGACCAAGATAAACGTATTTGGTTCAGATGGTGACAAGTGTGTGTGGGGGCAACCAGGTGAGGAGGACAAAGACAAGTGTGTCTTGCCTACAGTCAAGCATGGTGGTGGGAGTGTCATGGTCTGGGGCTGCATGAGTGCTGCCGGCACTGGGGGGCTACAGATCATTGAGGGGACCATGAATGCCAACATGTACTGTGACATACTGAAGAAGAGCATGATCCCCTCCCTTCAGAGACTGGACCGCAGGGCAGTATTCCAACATGATAACCACCCCAAATACACCTCCAAGACCACCACTGCCTTGCTAAAGAAGCTGAGGGTAAAGGTGATGGACTGGCCAAGCATGTCTCCAGACCTAAACCCTATTGATCATCTGTGGGACATCCCCAAACAGAAGGTGGAGGAACGCAAGGTCTCTAACATCCACCAGCTCTGTGATGTCATCATGGAGGAGGGGAAGAGGACTCCAGTGACAACCTGTGAAGCTCTGGTGACCTCCATGCCCAAGAGGGTTAAGGCAGTGCTGGAAAATAATGGTGGCCACACAAAATATTGACACTTTGGGCCCAATTTGGAGATTTTCCCTTAGGGGTGTACTGACTTTTGTTGCCAGCGGTTTAGACATTAATGGCTGTGTGTTGAGTTATTTTGAGGGGACAGCAAATTTACACTGTTATACAAGCTGTACACTCACTACTTTACATTGTAGACAAGTGTCATTTCTTCAGTGTTGTCACATGAAAAGATAGAAGAAAAGATTTACTAAAATGTCACTGAGGGGTGTACTTACTTTTGTCACATACTGTGTGTATTTGCTTTCATTTGTACCTGTTTCATGGTTTCTATTTTTTATGTTCTGTGAGGGTTGAGTTATGTTCCTGTTGAGACACTTTGGTGATTCCAGAACATTATGTTCATTGTGTTGTATATGTTATGGATTATGTAATGATTCCGATTAATTAAATTTTATTTGAGAAAAAACAAAGAACGCGGGGCCTTTATCTAATCAGATGCAGTTGCTGTTCAGTGTTCAGGTATTCTGAGAACCACCAGTGGCAGCTGTCAAAATACAATAGACCAGCAGGGGGAATCGTCCAACTGTCCTGTATTGTCTGAGTTGAGGAACCCGTTCATTTTTTCTTTGTTCATCCCATAGGATGAATGTAGGAATTGGTATGTGTATGGCCAGCTTTATTCACACTCGTCATGTATTTAAAGATTTTAATTATGTCCCCTCTTTAGATGGACAGGTTTTGGTAGTCAAAGGAGTTTTTTTGTCAATGGACTGATTTTTGTGGATTTATGAGTTTTGAAAGATTGAGGGATTTTAGTAGATGGACAAAATGTGGTTGTTAGATGGGCTGCGGTAGTAGGATGGTTTTGGTGATCAGATGGGTTTTGATAGATGGACGGACTTTGGTGGTCACATGGATTCTTGACGTTGGGTGGGTTTTGGTAGATGGACAGATTTTTCATGGATGAGTTTTGATGGGTGGATTCTGGTTGTGAGGCTGGTTTCGGTAGATAGACTGGTTTCGGTAGATAGACTGGTTTCGGTAGATGGTTGGACTTTGGTAGTCAGATTTTGATAGTTGGAATATTTTGATAGATGGACGGGTTTTGGTAGATGGACTGTCTTTAGTGGTTGGATGGGTTTTGGTAATATTTTTTTGGAGATATTTTTTTTTGGAGATAGATACGTTTTGGTAGATGGGTTCATTTGGATTGTCGGATGGTTTTGGTAGATGGCTGAATCTTGGCAAATGGAGTGATTTTGATCCTCTGAGGATTTCGCAATAAAAGGAAATTCACAAACAGAATAGGGATCTGTGTTTTGCCTCTGCTTTCCACCTAAAATGATGAACCAGGGAAGTGGCTGATCATCCAATCAGCCGATAGTCTCATGTGTGGAAGCCAAATGGCACTCATTAGGTGACGGCCTTCGGATAGATTAGAGCATCTTGAACAATCACTATTATTTCCAGTAAGCTCATATCTGATTGGTCACCTGAGGAGGTTGCTGGCATTTAGAGATAAACCAATGACTGAGGTTGGTTGGACGTTGTTTGAGCATCTAACTGCTTCTATCTCTAAGTGATTCTTTCTACAAGTGATATGCACTTCATTCTCTGCACTGGGTTCTGCCTCACCTGATCATT
Source organism: Lithobates clamitans (assembly GCA_037952925.1). Classification (NCBI taxonomy): domain Eukaryota; kingdom Metazoa; phylum Chordata; class Amphibia; order Anura; family Ranidae; genus Lithobates; species Lithobates clamitans. The sequence goes on along the minus strand of JBBGZY010002897.1, from coordinate 92,776 downwards.
CCTTCTGTCTCTTTACAGGTATGTGTCAGCTCATCCACATCTTCCACCGTTAACTGCAATTGGGATCTGCTTGCTGTCTCTGTGTGTGTGTGTCTCTCTGGTATGTGGCCTTCTCTATCTGTTGCCCTGTGCGAACAACCATGACATTATTTGTTTTTCTGGACTGTCTTACCTAAGTTTTATGTGTTGATCTTGTCTTGGCCTCTTGCTATTCTGACTTTTGAAGCAAAAAGTTCACTTTGATTGCTAGGCACTCTTATAGTCACTCATGATTAATTAACGAACTTCAACCCCACCCTTATAACAGTATATATTTGAGCATCCTTAAGGGGGTAGCACATTGCAGGGGCTTCTATCCTTAAGGCTTCTTCCTCTAAGTGTTTCTTTCTACAAGTGTTATGCACTTCATTCTCTGCACTTCAGCGATTGCACGAAGCAAACGAATACAGCAATCTGCTCTGGAAAGCAGCTAACAGACTGCAGGTGACCCGTCTCTCTATTAAGCTCTCCTTCTACTCTGTAACATGCACTCTCTACCACTGCTTCTGACACTCCTCTCCTCTCTCCTCAAACTCTCTTACCTTCACCCCCCCTCTCCACCCGCCTGCTTATACATATCACCCTGCCTTCTGTCTTCCCCCTACTACTGCTCCTACCAACTCTTGCTCATTCTACGTCCATACACTGATAAAACCTCCAGTATTCTGAGACATGCCCCTTCACATAAATCACAGTCCCACATTACCTCCCTCACCCTCCCGCTTCTCCTAATCTCTGGTGACATATCCCCAAACCCTGGGCCGACATCATCTGTCTTTGCCCATTGCTCCCATCCCCCTACACCCTCTGGCAGGAGCCGCAACCCACAGAACTTGGTCTCTATTCCTCTTTCCAAAACCAGCCCCCCCTTTTCCTGTGCCCTGTGGAATGCACGTTCTGTCTGCAACAAACTCGCCGCCCTCCACGACCTCTTCATCACAAATTCCTTTAACCTTCTTGCCATTACTGAAACCTGGCTTCATGAATCGGATACTACTTCTCCTGCTTCCATCTCCCATGGGGGCCTTCTCTGGACTCACTCCCCCAGACCAAGTGGACGGAAGGGAGGTGGAGTGGGAATCCTTCTAGCCCCATGCAGCACCTATCAGGTTCTTCACCCACCTCCCTCTCTGACACTCTCCTCTTTTGAGGCACATTGCATTCGTCTTTTCTCTCCCATTTCTCTAAGAATTGCTGTCATCTACCGGCCCCCTGGACCGGTATCAGCCTTTCTTGATGACTTCTCTGCCTGGCTACCCTACTTTCTCTCTTCTGAAATCCCCACGATTATTCTTGGGGACTTCAACATCCCTGTCAACACTAACACTACTATTACTTCTAAACTTCTCAGTCTAACCTCATCGCTTGACCTGAAGCAATGGATACAGGCTCCTACCCACTCCAACGGCAACACCCTTGACCTTGCCTTCTCCTATCTGTGCACTCCGTGCAACCTTTCCAACAATCCATTCCCACTCTCTGATCACCACCTTATTAGTTTTGCTCTCTCCTTGTCTTCCACCTCTTCTCCCTCCAACCGCCCAACAGTTACACGCAGAAACCTTCGCCACCTCAACCCTTCTCTTCTCTACTCTGCTACTGATCACCTCTATGACAAAATCTCCCCCCTGTCCTGCCCCAACCTAGCTACTTTCATTTACAACAGCTCACTGTCCTCCTCCCTAGACAAGCTGGCCCCCCTCACTACACGCAGAATTAGGCCCCGACTGCTACAACCCTGGCAAACAGCCGACACCAGAAGTCTCAGAAAACGTAGCCGCGCTCTTGAGCGCCTGTGGCATAAGACTAAGACCCAGGAAGACTTCACACAATATAAATCTGCCCTCCTAAAATACTACTCCTGCCTTCACACTGCCAAACAGACCTACTTTATCACACTCCTCAACACCTTCTCATCCAGTCCACGTCAACTCTTCTCTACCTTCAACACTCTACTCTGTCCTCCACTGCCTCCACCCACCAACTCAATCACCGCCCAGGAGATTGCCAATCACTTCAAAACTAAGATTGATACAATTCATGAGGAGATCGCCAATGCGCAAAAACCTCCCCCATGCAACACCCCATGTCCACAGATACAGTCATTACTTCCCTCATTCAACCCTGCTACTACTACTGAGGTTGCTAAACTTTTATCTAGCACTCATCTAACCACTTGCCCCCTGGATCCTGTTCCCTCGCAAATGCTACGCTCACCCTCTGACTCGATTCTACGCTCTCTAACTCACATTTTCAACCTCTCCCTCTCTTGTGGCATCTTCCCAAACTCTCTAAAACATGCGCTAGTCACCCCATACTAAAAAAGCCCTCACTGGATCCCACCAATCTCAACAACTTACGTCCCATCTCCTTACTCTCCTTCTCCTCCAAACTTCTTGAAAGACTGGTCTACAGCCGACTAAGTGACCATCTGACCATGAATAAACTTCTTGATCCCCTTCAGTCCGGTTTTCGCCCTCAACACTCCACGGAAACTGCTCTCCTTAAACTCTCAAATGACCTACTAATGGCTAAAGCCAATGGACACTATTCGGTACTACTTCTCCTGGATCTCTCTGCTTCCTTTGACACAGTGGACCACCCACTCCTCCTCGAAAAACTCCACTCCTTTGGTCTCCGTGACTGCACTCTTCGCTGGTTCTCATCCTACCTATCCCACCGCTCCTTCAGTGTCACTTACAACTCTACTTCCTCCTCTCCTCTTCCTTTTTCCGTTGGGGTCCCCCAAGGCTCTGTTCTTGGACCTCTCCTTTTTCTCAATCTACAACACCTCCTTGGGTCAGTTGATTGCCTCCCACGGCTTTAAATATCATCTCTACGCTGATGACACCCAAATCTATCTCTCCACCCCCCCAGCTCTCTCCATCTGTCTCCTCACGCATTACCAACTTATTAGCAGACATATCAGCCTGGATGTCACATCACTTTCTCAAACTCAACCTATCCAAAACTGAGCTCATGATATTTCCTCCCTCAGGTGCCACTTCCCCTGATCTCCCTGTCAAGATCAACGGCTCAACTATCAACCCATCTCCCCACGCCAAGGTCCTAGGTGTAATCCTGGACTCTGAACTAACCTTTCGACCCCACATTCTATCACTATCCAAAGCTTGCCGCCTCTGTCTTCGCAACATCTCCAAGATACGCCCCTTCCTAACCATTGACACCACAAAGCTTCTAATCCACTCCCTGGTCATCTCCCGCCTCGACTACTGCAACTCCCTCCTCATTGGTTTACCTCTAAATAGGCTATCCCCACTTCAGTCCATCATGAACGCTGCGGCCAGGCTCATCCACCACACAAACCACTCAGCGTCTTCTATACCCCTCTGCCAATCCCTCCATTGGCTTCCACTCAGTCACCGAATTAAATTCAAGATACTAACTATAACTTACAAAGCCATCCACAACCTGGCCCCAGCTACATCTCTAACCTAGTCACAAAATACCAACCTAATCGTTCTCTTCGCTCCTCCCAAGACCTCCTGCTCTCAAACTCCCTTGTCACCTCATCCCATGCTCGCCTTCAGGACTTCTCCAGAGCCTCCCCCATCCTCTGGAATGCTCTACCCCAATCCGTCCGATTTTCTCCTACTTTATCCACATTCAGACGATCCCTGAAAACTCATCTCTTCAGAGAAGCCTATCTGGCCCCCACCTAACAACTGTACATTTATCTCCTCAATCAGCACATCACCCACAGTTATTACCTCTTGTATCTCTTGACCTTCCCTCTTAGATTGTAAGCTCCAAGGAGCAGGGCCCTCTGATTCCTACTGTATCAAATTGTATTGTATTTGTACTGTCTACCCTCAAGTTGTAAAGCGCTACGTAAACTGTTGGCGCTATATAAATACTGTATAATAATAATAATAATAATAATAATCTAACTGCCTACAGACCAAAGACTGAGGTTGGTTGTCACACATACCCAGTGGTCTATTTTGGGTTTTGTGCTGCCCTAGGCCTGACTAAACTCGCGCACCCCCTAATTTAAATATGACCCACCCCTTTCTGTCAATGCCACGCCCCTTCATGTGTAAGACCCGCCCCATCACCTGTAAACCACACCTCTTCCTCTTTAGGCTCCACCTTGATGGCGCTATATAAGTACCTGAAATAAATAAATGAATAGTAAATTAGTACAGTGACAGTGCATATTTTTTACCACTGATCACTGTATTAGTGTCACTGGTCCCCAAAAAAGTGACAGTGTCTGATTTGTCCGCCGCAATGGCCCAGTCCCACCATGTACATGAAAGAGTAAATTCCAAGTATCCATAGTGTACATCAGGGGCGTTGCTAGGTCTACAAAAGATCTGGGGCTAGAGCCCATAGCAGCGTAGTAAAGAAATTTGTGCGCTTGGGCGGGCATACACATGTATATACAGTAATATACGTGTGTGTATATATCCCCAGAGAGCCCCCCACTTACATCAGGGTCCCCAGAGAGCCCCCCTCTTACATCAGGGTCCCCAGAGAGCCCCCCACTTACATCAGGGTCCCCAGAGATCCCCCCACTTACATCAGGGTCCCCAGAGAGCCTCCCCCTTACATCAGGGTCCCCAGAGAGCCTCCCCCTTACATCAGGGTCCCCAGAGAGCCCCCCCTTACATCAGGGTCCCCAGAGAGCCCCCCCTTACATCAGGGTCCACAGAGAGCCCCCCCTTACATCAGGGTCCCCAGAGAGCCCCCCCTTACATCAGGGTCCCCAGAGAGCCCCCTTTACATCAGAGTCCCCAGAGAGCCACCCTTACATCAGGGTCCCCAGAGAGCCTCCCCCTTGCATCAGGGTCCCCAGAGAGCCCCTCCTTACATCAGGGTCCCCAGAGAGCCACCCTTACATCAGGGTCCCCAGAGAGCCACCCTTACATCAGGGTCCCTAGAGAGCCTCCCCCTTGCATCGGGGTCCCCAGAGAGCCCCCCCTTACATTAGAGTTCTCAGAGAGCCCCCCTTAAAATCATGGTACCCAGAGAGCATCCCCCTTTCATCAGGATCCCCAGAGAGCCCCTCCCCCACTTACATCATGGTCCCCAGAGAGCCTCCCCTCCCCTTGGGGACCCCTGCAGAGACTCGGGGCTATGGGCCCCAGATTCGGGGCTATAGCCCCAAAAGCCACCCCCTAGCGACGCCCCTGGTGTAAATCCATAGTGTAGGAAGCGCTTGTAGCTTTAGAGCAGCAGTTTTATATGTGAGTAGCGGCTCTTTGTAATGTCATTTTAATCATATACAATGGATTTACACTATGGGTGCCCATGCCCGCTCTTCACTCTTTATACATGGAGTAGAGAAGTAAATATGAGGCTGACCCGATCCGTCCTTCACGGGGTGTAGATATTTCATTGTTCCGGTGAACACATTGGGGGGGGGCGCAGAGTCTGACACCCGGAGCACCGGAATAATACATAGAGAACACTTTCCTATCACAGCTTATTATTCTACATAAATTATGTATTGATTAGAGCGCGGAGCACTTTATTGCAGTATCTGTACATTCATTTAATGCATATCGATCACTTTATATTTGATTGATCTTATTGCTCCTAAGATAGAAAGCAGTTGTATATGAAATGCTCTTGTTGAGCGCAGAAGGAAGAGACGGTGCTTTCTATCATCAGAGAGATATCTTCTGTCCCGGCCTCTTACCTATCAGACCCAGTGGAGGCCGGTGCTCAAAATTTGTAGGGGCAGCGCAAACAAACTGAAAAATACTGAAAAAAAAACCATCAATTGCAGCCTCACTGTGCCCATCAAATGCAGCCACTGTACCCATCAAATGCAGCCACTGTGCCCATCAAATGCAGCCACTGTGCCCATAGAATGCAGCCATTGTGCCCATCAAATGCAGCCACTGTGCCCATAGAATGCAGCCATTGTACCCATCAAATGCAGCCACTGTGCCCATAGAATGCAGCCATTGTGCCCATCAAATGCAGCCACTGTGCCCATAGAATGCAGCCATTGTGCCCATCAAATGCAGCCACTGTGCCCATAGAATGCAGCCATTGTACCCATCAAATGCAGCCACTGTGCCCATCAAATGCAGCCACTGTGCCCATCAAATGCAGCCACTGTGCCCATCAAATGCAGCCACTGTGCCCATCAAATGCAGCCACTGTGCCCATAGAATGCAGCCATTGTGCCCATCAAATGCAGCCACTGTGCCCATAGAATGCAGCCATTGTGCCCATCAAATGCAGCCACTGTGCCCATAGAATGCAGCCATTGTACCCATCAAATGCAGCCACTGTGCCCATCAAATGCAGCCACTGTGCCCATCAAATGCAGCCACTGTGCCCATCAAATGCAGCCACTGTGCCCATCAAATGCAGCCACTGTGCCCATAGAATGCAGCCATTGTGCCCATCAAATGCAGCCACTGTGCCCATAGAATGCAGCCATTGTACCCATCAAATGCAGCCACTGTGCCCATCAAATGCAGCCACTGTGCCCATCAAATGCAGCCACTGTGCCCATAGAATGCAGCCATTGTGCCCATCAAATGCAGCCACTGTGCCCATAGAATGCAGCCATTGTACCCATCAAATGCAGCCACTGTGCCCATCAAATGCAGCCACTGTGCCCATCAAATGCAGCCACTGTGCCCATCAAATGCAGCCTCACTGTGCCTATCAAATGCAGCCACTCTGCCCATCAAATGCAGCCACTGTGCCCATAGAATGCAGCCACTGTGCCCATCAAATGCAGCCACTGTGCCCATCAAATGCAGCCACTGTGCCCATCAAATGCAGCCACTGTGCCCATCAAATGCAGCCACTTTACTCATCAAATGCCACCAGTCGTGCCCATCAAAGGCCGCCACGGTGGCCCCCACCCACCCGCTGTCTGCCCGGGACTTACCCCATCTTAGTGGCGGGTCAGGCAGCGGGTGATAGTGGCGAGCTGTGGGACGGCTCCTGTGTCCTCCATGCTTCCCCCTCCTCTGTTGTTTCATTTTGATAGGCGTCCAATCGGAGCACTTCTGCCTTCAGCCAATCAGGTAACGGTTATTAGACCAGCGCTACCTGATTGGTGGAGAGGCGGTTCAGTGTTAGAAAAGAAAATATTAATTTGCTTTTCTAACACACTTGTGTGGGCTCCGAGTGCAATGCTCTGCGCTCCAAGTCCACCATTTTTGAAGCCTTTTGAAGCCTATTAGAGCCTACGGCTCTCATCAGGTGCTTAAACCCCCCCCCCCGCTGTAATTCAGGCGCCCGGCATCCAAAAAGGGGCCGCATGCCTGAATAGGGGGTGGCAGCGGCGGCCATGGATAGATTCATGCAATGCACAAATCTATCCATTAGTCACAGAGGGGGTGGCTGGAGAGAGGGGATGGCGCCCGTGCGCCCTTAATGGACCGACCACCCCAGACCCATGTGGCATGTAATTGCAGCTTTTGTCCAGGTCTGAAAAGCAGCAGGTCTGCCCCACCAGGGACATTGCTGGAGCCAAGTGTTTGTTGGGACAGACCTATGCAGCATGGATTGGAGCCATAGGAAGTTCTGTGCTAGCTACACAGGACTGACAGGAGGTGGGCAGAGCCAACAACTAGGGTACATCCTTCAAACTCCTCCTCCTCTACATGCCACGCAGAACTGACAGGAGGTGGGCAGAGCCAACAACTAGGGTACATCCTTCAAACTCCTTCTCCTCTACATGCCACACAGGACTGACAGGAGGTGGGCAGAGCCAACAACTAGGGTACATCCTTCAAACTCCTTCTCCTCTACATGCCACACAGGTCTGACAGGAGGTGGGCAGAGCCAACAACTAGGGTACATCCTTCAAACTCCTTCTCCTCTACATGCCACACAGGTCTGACAGGAGGTGGGCAGAGCCAACAACTAGGGTACATCCTTCAAACTCCTCCTCCTCTACATGCCACACAGGTCTGACAGGAGGTGGGCAGTGCCAACAACTAGGGTACATCCTTCAAACTCCTCCTCCTCTACATGCCACACAGGTCTGACAGGAGGTGGGCAGAGCCAACAACTAGGGTACATCCTTCAAACTCCTTCTCCTCTACATGCCACACAGGTCTGACAGGAGGTGGGCAGAGCCAACAACTAGGGTACATCCTTCAAACTCCTCCTTCTCTACATGCCACACAGGACTGACAGGAGGTGGGCAGAGCCAACAACTAGGGTACATCTTTCAAACTCCTCCTCCTCTACATGCCACACAGGACTGACAGGAGGTGGGCAGAGCCAACAACTAGGGTACATCCTTCAAACTCCTTCTCCTCTACATGCCACACAGGTCTGACAGGAGGTGGGCAGAGCCAACAACTAGGGTACATCCTTCAAACTCCTCCTCCTCTACATGCTACACAGGACAGACAGGAGGTGGGCAGAGCCAACAACTAGGGTACATCCTTCAAACTCCTCCTCCTCTACATGCCACACAGGACTGACAGGAGGTGGGCAGAGCCAACAACTAGGGTACATCCTTCAAACTCCTCCTCCTCTACATGCCACACAGGTCTGACAGGAGGTGGGCAGAGCCAACAACTAGGGTACATCCTTCAAACTCCTCCTCCTCTACATGCTACACAGGACAGACAGGAGGTGGGCAGAGCCAACAACTAGGGTACATCCTTCAAACTCCTCCTCCTCTACATGCCACACAGGTCTGACAGGAGGTGGGCAGAGCCAACAACTAGGGTACATCCTTCAAACTCCTCCTCCTCTACATGCTACACAGGACAGACAGGAGGTGGGCAGAGCCAACAACTAGGGTACATCCTTCAAACTCCTCCCCGTCTACATGCCACACAGGACTGACAGGAGGTGGACAGTGCCAACAACTAGGGTACATCCTTCAAACTCCTCCTCCTCTACATGCTACACAGGTCTGACAGGAGGTGGGCAGAGCCAACAACTAGGGTACATCCTTCAAACTCCTCCTCCTCTACATGCCACGCAGGACTGACAGGAGGTGGGCAGAGACAACAACTAGGGTACATCCTTCAAACTCCTCCTCCTCTACATGCCACACAGGACTGACAGGAGGTGGGCAAAGCCAACAACTAGGGTACATCCTTCAAACTCCTCCCCGTCTACATGCCACACAGGACTGACAGGAGGTGGACAGAGCCAACAACTAGGGTACATCCTTCAAACTCCTCCTCCTCCACATGCCACGCAGGACTGACAGGAGGTGGGCAGAGCCAACAACTAGGGTACATCCTTCAAACTCCTCCCCGTCTACATGCCACAAAGGACTGACAGGAGGTGGGCAGAGCCAACAACTAGGGTACATCCTTCAAACTCCTCCCCGTCTACATGCCACACAGGACTGACAGGAGGTGGGCAGAGACAACAACTAGGGTACATCCTTCAAACTCCTCCTCCTCTACATGCCACGCAGGACTGACAGGAGGTGGGCAGAGACAACAACTAGGGTACATTCTTCAAACTCCTCCTCCTCCACATGCCACGCAGGACTGACAGGAGGTCGGCAGAGACAACAACTAGGGTACATCCTTCAAACTCCTCCTCCTCCACATGCCACAGAGGACTGACAGGAGGTGGGCAGAGCCAACAACTAGGGTACATCCTTCAAACTCCTCCTCCTCCACATGCCACACAGGACTGACAGGAGGTGGGCAGAGACAACAACTAGGGTACATCCTTCAAACTCCTCCCCGTCTACATGCCACACAGGACTGACAGGAGGTGGGCAGAGCCAACAACTAGGGTACATCCTTCAAACTCCTCCTCCTCTACATGCCTCACAGGACTGACAGGAGGTGGGCAGAGCCAACAACTAGAGTACATCCTTCAAACTCCTCCCCGTCTACATGCCACACAGGACTGACAGGAGGTGGGCAGAGCCAACAACTAGGGTACATCCTTCAAACTCCTCTACATGCCACACAGGTCTGACAGGAGGTGGGCAGAGACAACAACTAGGGTACATCCATCAAACTCCTCCCCGTCTACATGCCACACAGGACTGACAGGAGGTGGGCAGAGCCAACAACTAGGGTACATCCTTCAAACTCCTCCTCCTCCACATGCCACACAGGACTGACAGGAGGTGGGCAGAGCCAACAACTAGGGTACATCCTTCAAACTCCTCCTCCTCTACATGCCACACAGGACTGACAGGAGGTGGGCAGAGCCAACAACTAGGGTACATCCTTCAAACTCCTCCTCCTCTACATGCCACAGAGGACTGACAGGAGGTGGGCAGAGTCAACAACTAGGGTGCATCCTTCAAACTCCTCCTCCTCCACATGCCACACAGGACTGACAGGAGGTGGGCAGAGCCAACAACTAGGGTACATCCTTCAAACTCCTCCTCGTCTACATGCCACACAGGACTGACAGGAGGTGGGCAGAGCCAACAACTAGGGTACATCCTTCAAACTCCTCCTCCTCCACATGCCACACAGGACTGACAGGAGGTGGGCAGAGCCAACAACTAGGGTACATCCTTCAAACTCCTCCTCGTCTACATGCCACACAGGACTGACAGGAGGTGGGCAGAGACAACAACTAGGGTACATCCTTCAAACTCCTCCCCGTCTACATGCCTCGCAGGACTGACAGGAGGTGGGCAAAGCCGACAACTAGAGTACATCCTTCAAACTCCTCCCCGTCTACATGCCACACAGGACTGACAGGAGGTGGGCAGAGACAACAACTAGGGTACATCCTTCAAACTCCTCCCCCTCTACATGCCACACAGGACTGACAGGAGGTGGGCAGAGCCAACAACTAGGGTACATCCTTCAAACTCCTCCTCCTCTACATGCCTCATAGGACTGACAGGAGGTGGGCAGAGCCAACAACTAGGGTACATCCTTCAAACTCCTCCTCCTCTACATGCCACACAGGTCTGACAGGAGGTGGGCAGAGCCAACAACTAGGGTACATCCTTCAAACTCCTCCTCCTCTACATGCCACGCAGGACTGACAGGAGGTGGGCAGAGCCAACAACTAGGGTACATCCTTCAAACTCCTCTACATGCCACACAGGTCTGACAGGAGGTGGGCAGAGACAACAACTAGGGTACATCCATCAAACTCCTCCCCGTCTACATGCCACACAGGACTGACAGGAGGTGGGCAGAGCCAACAACTAGGGTACATCCTTCAAACTCCTCCTCCTCCACATGCCACACAGGACTGACAGGAGGTGGGCAGAGCCAACAACTAGGGTACATCCTTCAAACTCCTCCTCCTCTACATGCCACACAGGACTGACAGGAGGTGGGCAGAGCCAACAACTAGGGTACATCCTTCAAACTCCTCCTCCTCTACATGCCACAGAGGACTGACAGGAGGTGGGCAGAGTCAACAACTAGGGTGCATCCTTCAAACTCCTCCTCCTCCACATGCCACACAGGACTGACAGGAGGTGGGCAGAGCCAACAACTAGGGTACATCCTTCAAACTCCTCCTCGTCTACATGCCACACAGGACTGACAGGAGGTGGGCAGAGCCAACAACTAGGGTACATCCTTCAAACTCCTCCTCCTCCACATGCCACACAGGACTGACAGGAGGTGGGCAGAGCCAACAACTAGGGTACATCCTTCAAACTCCTCCTCGTCTACATGCCACACAGGACTGACAGGAGGTGGGCAGAGACAACAACTAGGGTACATCCTTCAAACTCCTCCCCGTCTACATGCCTCACAGGACTGACAGGAGGTGGGCAAAGCCGACAACTAGGGTACATCCTTCAAACTCCTCCCCGTCTACATGCCACACAGGACTGACAGGAGGTGGGCAGAGCCAACAACTAGGGTACATTCTTCAAACTCCTCCTCCTCCACATGCCACACAGGACTGACAGGAGGTGGGCAGAGACAACAACTAGGGTACATCCTTCAAACTCCTCCTCGTCTACATGCCACACAGGACTGACAGGAGGTGGGCAGAGACAACAACTAGGGTACATCCTTCAAACTCCTCCTCCTCTACATGCCACACAGGACTGACATGAGGTGGGCAGAGCCAACAACTAGGGTACATCCTTCAAAATCCTCCCCATCTACATGCCACACAGGACTGACAGGAGGTGGGCAGAGACAACAACTAGGGTACATCCTTCAAACTCCTCCCCCTCTACATGCCACACAGGACTGACAGGAGGTGGGCAGAGCCAACAACTAGGGTACATCCTTCAAACTCCTCCTCCTCTACATGCCTCACAGGACTGACAGGAGGTGGGCAGAGCCAACAACTAGAGTACATCCTTCAAACTCCTCCCCGTCTACATGCCACACAGGACTGACAGGAGGTGGGCAGAGCCAACAACTAGGGTACATCCTTCAAACTCCTCCTCCTCTACATGCCACACAGGTCTGACAGGAGGTGGGCAGAGACAACAACTAGGGTACATCCATCAAACTCCTCCCCGTCTACATGCCACACAGGACTGACAGGAGGTGGGCAGAGCCAACAACTAGGGTACATCCTTCAAACTCCTCCTCCTCCACATGCCACACAGGACAGACAGGAGGTGGGCAGAGCCAACAACTAGGGTACATCCTTCAAACTCCTCCTCCTCTACATGCCACACAGGACTGACAGGAGGTGGGCAGAGCCAACAACTAGGGTACATCCTTCAAACTCCTCCTCCTCTACATGCCACAGAGGACTGACAGGAGGTGGGCAGAGTCAACAACTAGGGTGCATCCTTCAAACTCCTCCTCCTCCACATGCCACACAGGACTGACAGGAGGTGGGCAGAGCCAACAACTAGGGTACATCCTTCAAACTCCTCCTCGTCTACATGCCACACAGGACTGACAGGAGGTGGGCAGAGCCAACAACTAGGGTACATCCTTCAAACTCCTCCTCCTCCACATGCCACACAGGACTGACAGGAGGTGGGCAGAGTCAACAACTAGGGTACATCCTTCAAACTCCTCCTCGTCTACATGCCACACAGGACTGACAGGAGGTGGGCAGAGACAACAACTAGGGTACATCCTTCAAACTCCTCTCCGTCTACATGCCTCACAGGACTGACAGGAGGTGGGCAAAGCCGACAACTAGGGTACATCCTTCAAACTCCTCCCCGTCTACATGCCACACAGGACTGACAGGAGGTGGGCAGAGCCAACAACTAGGGTACATTTTTCAAACTCCTCCTCCTCCACATGCCACACAGGACTGACAGGAGGTGGGCAGAGACAACAACTAGGGTACATCCTTCAAACTCCTCCTCGTCTACATGCCACACAGGACTGACATGAGGTGGGCAGAGCTAACAACTAGGGTACATCCTTCAAACTCCTCCCCATCTACATGCCACACAGGACTGACAGGAGGTGGGCAGAGACAACAACTAGGGTACATCCTTCAAACTCCTCCTCCTATACATGCCACACAGGACTGACAGGAGGTGGGCAGAGCCAACAACTAGGGTACATCCTTCAAACTCCTCCTCCTCTACATGCCACAAAGGACTGACAGGAGGTGGGCAGAGCCAACAACTAGGGTACATCCTTCAAACTCCTCCTCCTCTACATGCCACGCAGGACTGACAGGAGGTGGGCAGAGTCAACAACTAGGGTACATCCTTCAAACTCCTCCTCGTCTACATGCCACACAGGACTGACAGGAGATGGGCAGAGACAACAACTTGGGTACATCCTTCAAACTCCTCCTCCTCTACATGCCACACAGGACTGACAGGAGGTGGGCAAAGACAACAACTAGGGTGCATCCTTCAAACTCCTCCCCGTCTACATGCATCACAGGACTGACAGGGTTGGGCAGAGCCAACAACTAGAGAACATCCTTCAAACTCCTCCCCGTCTACATGCCACACAGGACTGACAGGAGGTGGGCAGAGCCAACAACTAGGGTACATCCTTCAAACTCCTCTACATGCCTCACAGGACTGACAGGAGGTGGGCAAAGCCGACAACTAGAGTACATCCTTCAAACTCCTCCCCGTCTACATGCCACACAGGACTGACAGGAGGTGGGCAGAGCCAACAACTAGGGTACATTCTTCAAACTCCTCCTCCTCCACATGCCACACAGGACTGACAGGAGGTGGGCAGAGACAACAACTAGGGTACATCCTTCAAACTCCTCCTCGTCTACATGCCACACAGGACTGACATGAGGTGGGCAGAGCCAACAACTAGGGTACATCCTTCAAACTCCTCCCCATCTACATGCCACACAGGACTGACAGGAGGTGGGCAGAGACAACAACTAGGGTACATCCTTCAAACTCCTCCTCCTATACATGCCACATAGGACTGACAGGAGGTGGGCAGAGCCAACAACTAGGGTACATCCTTCAAACTCCTCCTCCTCTACATGCCACAAAGGACTGACAGGAGGTGGGCAGAGCCAACAACTAGGGTACATCCTTCAAACTCCTCCTCCTATACGTGCCACATAGGACTGACAGGAGGTGGGCAGAGCCAACAACTAGGGTACATCCTTCAAACTCCTCCTCCTATACGTGCCACATAGGACTGACAGGAGGTGGGCAGAGCCAACAACTAGGGTACATCCTTCAAACTCCTCCTCCTCTACATGCCACAAAGGACTGACAGGAGGTGGGCAGAGCCAACAACTAGGGTACATCCTTCAAACTCCTCCTCCTCTACATGCCACGCAGGACTGACAGGAGGTGGGCTGAGTCAACAACTAGGGTACATCCTTCAAACTCCTCCCCGTCTACATGCCACACAGGACTGACAGGAGGTGGGCAGAGCCAACAACTAGGGTACATTCTTCAAACTCCTCCTCCTCCACATGCCACACAGGACTGACAGGAGGTGGGCAGAGACAACAACTAGGGTACATCCTTCAAACTCCTCCTCGTCTACATGCCACACAGGACTGACATGAGGTGGGCAGAGCCAACAACTAGGGTACATCCTTCAAACTCCTCCCCATCTACATGCCACACAGGACTGACAGGAGGTGGGCAGAGACAACAACTAGGGTACATCCTTCAAACTCCTCCTCCTATACATGCCACATAGGACTGACAGGAGGTGGGCAGAGCCAACAACTAGGGTACATCCTTCAAACTCCTCCTCCTCTACATGCCACAAAGGACTGACAGGAGGTGGGCAGAGCCAACAACTAGGGTACATCCTTCAAACTCCTCCTCCTCTACATGCCACGCAGGACTGACAGGAGGTGGGCAGAGTCAACAACTAGGGTACATCCTTCAAACTCCTCCTCGTCTACATGCCACACAGGACTGACAGGAGATGGGCAGAGACAACAACTAGGGTACATCCTTCAAACTCCTCCTCCTCTACATGCCACACAGGACTGACAGGAGGTGGGCAGAGACAACAACTAGGGTGCATCCTTCAAACTCCTCCCCGTCTACATGCCTCACAGGACTGACAGGGTTGGGCAGAGCCAACAACTAGAGAACATCCTTCAAACTCCTCCCCGTCTACATGCCACACAGGACTGACAGGAGGTGGGCAGAGCCAACAACTAGGGTACATCCTTCAAACTCCTCTACATGCCACACAGGTCTGACAGGAGGTGGGCAGAGACAACAACTAGGGTACATCCTTCAAACTCCTCCTCCTCCACATGCCACAGAGGACTGACAGGAGGTGGGCAGAGCCAACAACTAGGGTACATCCTTCAAACTCCTCCTCCTCCACATGCCACAAAGGACTGACAGGAGGTGGGCAGAGACAACAACTAGGGTACATCCTTCAAACTCCTCCTCATCTACATGCCACACAGGACTGACAGGAGGTGGGGCAGAGACAACAACTAGGGTACATCCTTCAAACTCCTCCTCCTCCACATGCCACACAGGACTGACAGGAGGTGGGCAGAGCCAACAACTAGGGTACATCCTTCAAACTCCTCCTCGTCTACATGCCACACAGGTCTGACAGGAGGTGGGCAGAGCCAACAACTAGGGTACATCCTTCAAACTCCTCCCCGTCTACATGCCACAAAGGACTGACAGGAGGTGGGCAGAGCCAACAACTAGGGTACATCCTTCAAACTCCTCCCCGTCTACATGCCACACAGGACTGACAGGAGGTGGGCAGAGACAACAACTAGGGTACATCCTTCAAACTCCTCCTCCTCTACATGCCACGCAGGACTGACAGGAGGTGGGCAGAGACAACAACTAGGGTACATCCTTCAAACTCCTCCTCCTCCACATGCCACGCAGGACTGACAGGAGGTCGGCAGAGACAACAACTAGGGTACATCCTTCAAACTCCTCCTCCTCCACATGCCACAGAGGACTGACAGGAGGTGGGCAGAGCCAACAACTAGGGTACATCCTTCAAACTCCTCCTCCTCCACATGCCACACAGGACTGACAGGAGGTGGGCAGAGACAACAAATAGGGTACATCCTTCAAACTCCTCTACATGCCACACAGGTCTGACAGGAGGTGGGCAGAGACAACAACTAGGGTACATCCATCAAACTCCTCCCCGTCTACATGCCACACAGGACTGACAGGAGGTGGGCAGAGCCAACAACTAGGGTACATCCTTCAAACTCCTCCTCCTCCACATGCCACACAGGACTGACAGGAGGTGGGCAGAGCCAACAACTAGGGTACATCCTTCAAACTCCTCCTCCTCTACATGCCACACAGGACTGACAGGAGGTGGGCAGAGCCAACAACTAGGGTACATCCTTCAAACTCCTCCTCCTCTACATGCCACAGAGGACTGACAGGAGGTGGGCAGAGTCAACAACTAGGGTGCATCCTTCAAACTCCTCCTCCTCCACATGCCACACAGGACTGACAGGAGGTGGGCAGAGCCAACAACTAGGGTACATCCTTCAAACTCCTCCTCGTCTACATGCCACACAGGACTGACAGGAGGTGGGCAGAGCCAACAACTAGGGTACATCCTTCAAACTCCTCCTCCTCCACATGCCACACAGGACTGACAGGAGGTGGGCAGAGCCAACAACTAGGGTACATCCTTCAAACTCCTCCTCGTCTACATGCCACACAGGACTGACAGGAGGTGGGCAGAGACAACAACTAGGGTACATCCTTCAAACTCCTCCCCGTCTACATGCCTCGCAGGACTGACAGGAGGTGGGCAAAGCCGACAACTAGAGTACATCCTTCAAACTCCTCCCCGTCTACATGCCACACAGGACTGACAGGAGGTGGGCAGAGACAACAACTAGGGTACATCCTTCAAACTCCTCCCCCTCTACATGCCACACAGGACTGACAGGAGGTGGGCAGAGCCAACAACTAGGGTACATCCTTCAAACTCCTCCTCCTCTACATGCCTCATAGGACTGACAGGAGGTGGGCAGAGCCAACAACTAGAGTACATCCTTCAAACTCCTCCCCGTCTACATGCCACACAGGACTGACAGGAGGTGGGCAGAGCCAACAACTAGGGTACATCCTTCAAACTCCTCTACATGCCACACAGGTCTGACAGGAGGTGGGCAGAGACAACAACTAGGGTACATCCATCAAACTCCTCCCCGTCTACATGCCACACAGGACTGACAGGAGGTGGGCAGAGCCAACAACTAGGGTACATCCTTCAAACTCCTCCTCCTCCACATGCCACACAGGACTGACAGGAGGTGGGCAGAGCCAACAACTAGGGTACATCCTTCAAACTCCTCCTCCTCTACATGCCACACAGGACTGACAGGAGGTGGGCAGAGCCAACAACTAGGGTACATCCTTCAAACTCCTCCTCCT
Source organism: Lithobates clamitans (assembly GCA_037952925.1). Lineage (NCBI taxonomy): Eukaryota > Metazoa > Chordata > Amphibia > Anura > Ranidae > Lithobates > Lithobates clamitans. The sequence continues at coordinate 75,036 of JBBGZY010002897.1, read as the reverse complement.
CTACATGCCACAGAGGACTGACAGGAGGTGGGCAGAGTCAACAACTAGGGTGCATCCTTCAAACTCCTCCTCCTCCACATGCCACACAGGACTGACAGGAGGTGGGCAGAGCCAACAACTAGGGTACATCCTTCAAACTCCTCCTCGTCTACATGCCACACAGGACTGACAGGAGGTGGGCAGAGCCAACAACTAGGGTACATCCTTCAAACTCCTCCTCCTCCACATGCCACACAGGACTGACAGGAGGTGGGCAGAGCCAACAACTAGGGTACATCCTTCAAACTCCTCCTCGTCTACATGCCACACAGGACTGACAGGAGGTGGGCAGAGACAACAACTAGGGTACATCCTTCAAACTCCTCCCCGTCTACATGCCTCACAGGACTGACAGGAGGTGGGCAAAGCCGACAACTAGGGTACATCCTTCAAACTCCTCCCCGTCTACATGCCACACAGGACTGACAGGAGGTGGGCAGAGCCAACAACTAGGGTACATTCTTCAAACTCCTCCTCCTCCACATGCCACACAGGACTGACAGGAGGTGGGCAGAGACAACAACTAGGGTACATCCTTCAAACTCCTCCTCGTCTACATGCCACACAGGACTGACAGGAGGTGGGCAGAGACAACAACTAGGGTACATCCTTCAAACTCCTCCTCCTCTACATGCCACACAGGACTGACATGAGGTGGGCAGAGCCAACAACTAGGGTACATCCTTCAAAATCCTCCCCATCTACATGCCACACAGGACTGACAGGAGGTGGGCAGAGACAACAACTAGGGTACATCCTTCAAACTCCTCCCCCTCTACATGCCACACAGGACTGACAGGAGGTGGGCAGAGCCAACAACTAGGGTACATCCTTCAAACTCCTCCTCCTCTACATGCCTCACAGGACTGACAGGAGGTGGGCAGAGCCAACAACTAGAGTACATCCTTCAAACTCCTCCCCGTCTACATGCCACACAGGACTGACAGGAGGTGGGCAGAGCCAACAACTAGGGTACATCCTTCAAACTCCTCCTCCTCTACATGCCACACAGGTCTGACAGGAGGTGGGCAGAGACAACAACTAGGGTACATCCATCAAACTCCTCCCCGTCTACATGCCACACAGGACTGACAGGAGGTGGGCAGAGCCAACAACTAGGGTACATCCTTCAAACTCCTCCTCCTCCACATGCCACACAGGACAGACAGGAGGTGGGCAGAGCCAACAACTAGGGTACATCCTTCAAACTCCTCCTCCTCTACATGCCACACAGGACTGACAGGAGGTGGGCAGAGCCAACAACTAGGGTACATCCTTCAAACTCCTCCTCCTCTACATGCCACAGAGGACTGACAGGAGGTGGGCAGAGTCAACAACTAGGGTGCATCCTTCAAACTCCTCCTCCTCCACATGCCACACAGGACTGACAGGAGGTGGGCAGAGCCAACAACTAGGGTACATCCTTCAAACTCCTCCTCGTCTACATGCCACACAGGACTGACAGGAGGTGGGCAGAGCCAACAACTAGGGTACATCCTTCAAACTCCTCCTCCTCCACATGCCACACAGGACTGACAGGAGGTGGGCAGAGTCAACAACTAGGGTACATCCTTCAAACTCCTCCTCGTCTACATGCCACACAGGACTGACAGGAGGTGGGCAGAGACAACAACTAGGGTACATCCTTCAAACTCCTCTCCGTCTACATGCCTCACAGGACTGACAGGAGGTGGGCAAAGCCGACAACTAGGGTACATCCTTCAAACTCCTCCCCGTCTACATGCCACACAGGACTGACAGGAGGTGGGCAGAGCCAACAACTAGGGTACATTTTTCAAACTCCTCCTCCTCCACATGCCACACAGGACTGACAGGAGGTGGGCAGAGACAACAACTAGGGTACATCCTTCAAACTCCTCCTCGTCTACATGCCACACAGGACTGACATGAGGTGGGCAGAGCTAACAACTAGGGTACATCCTTCAAACTCCTCCCCATCTACATGCCACACAGGACTGACAGGAGGTGGGCAGAGACAACAACTAGGGTACATCCTTCAAACTCCTCCTCCTATACATGCCACACAGGACTGACAGGAGGTGGGCAGAGCCAACAACTAGGGTACATCCTTCAAACTCCTCCTCCTCTACATGCCACAAAGGACTGACAGGAGGTGGGCAGAGCCAACAACTAGGGTACATCCTTCAAACTCCTCCTCCTCTACATGCCACGCAGGACTGACAGGAGGTGGGCAGAGTCAACAACTAGGGTACATCCTTCAAACTCCTCCTCGTCTACATGCCACACAGGACTGACAGGAGATGGGCAGAGACAACAACTTGGGTACATCCTTCAAACTCCTCCTCCTCTACATGCCACACAGGACTGACAGGAGGTGGGCAGAGACAACAACTAGGGTGCATCCTTCAAACTCCTCCCCGTCTACATGCATCACAGGACTGACAGGGTTGGGCAGAGCCAACAACTAGAGAACATCCTTCAAACTCCTCCCCGTCTACATGCCACACAGGACTGACAGGAGGTGGGCAGAGCCAACAACTAGGGTACATCCTTCAAACTCCTCTACATGCCTCACAGGACTGACAGGAGGTGGGCAAAGCCGACAACTAGAGTACATCCTTCAAACTCCTCCCCGTCTACATGCCACACAGGACTGACAGGAGGTGGGCAGAGCCAACAACTAGGGTACATTCTTCAAACTCCTCCTCCTCCACATGCCACACAGGACTGACAGGAGGTGGGCAGAGACAACAACTAGGGTACATCCTTCAAACTCCTCCTCGTCTACATGCCACACAGGACTGACATGAGGTGGGCAGAGCCAACAACTAGGGTACATCCTTCAAACTCCTCCCCATCTACATGCCACACAGGACTGACAGGAGGTGGGCAGAGACAACAACTAGGGTACATCCTTCAAACTCCTCCTCCTCTACATGCCACAAAGGACTGACAGGAGGTGGGCAGAGCCAACAACTAGGGTACATCCTTCAAACTCCTCCTCCTATACGTGCCACATAGGACTGACAGGAGGTGGGCAGAGCCAACAACTAGGGTACATCCTTCAAACTCCTCCTCCTATACGTGCCACATAGGACTGACAGGAGGTGGGCAGAGCCAACAACTAGGGTACATCCTTCAAACTCCTCCTCCTCTACATGCCACAAAGGACTGACAGGAGGTGGGCAGAGCCAACAACTAGGGTACATCCTTCAAACTCCTCCTCCTCTACATGCCACGCAGGACTGACAGGAGGTGGGCTGAGTCAACAACTAGGGTACATCCTTCAAACTCCTCCCCGTCTACATGCCACACAGGACTGACAGGAGGTGGGCAGAGCCAACAACTAGGGTACATTCTTCAAACTCCTCCTCCTCCACATGCCACACAGGACTGACAGGAGGTGGGCAGAGACAACAACTAGGGTACATCCTTCAAACTCCTCCTCGTCTACATGCCACACAGGACTGACATGAGGTGGGCAGAGCCAACAACTAGGGTACATCCTTCAAACTCCTCCCCATCTACATGCCACACAGGACTGACAGGAGGTGGGCAGAGACAACAACTAGGGTACATCCTTCAAACTCCTCCTCCTATACATGCCACATAGGACTGACAGGAGGTGGGCAGAGCCAACAACTAGGGTACATCCTTCAAACTCCTCCTCCTCTACATGCCACAAAGGACTGACAGGAGGTGGGCAGAGCCAACAACTAGGGTACATCCTTCAAACTCCTCCTCCTCTACATGCCACGCAGGACTGACAGGAGGTGGGCAGAGTCAACAACTAGGGTACATCCTTCAAACTCCTCCTCGTCTACATGCCACACAGGACTGACAGGAGATGGGCAGAGACAACAACTAGGGTACATCCTTCAAACTCCTCCTCCTCTACATGCCACACAGGACTGACAGGAGGTGGGCAGAGACAACAACTAGGGTGCATCCTTCAAACTCCTCCCCGTCTACATGCCTCACAGGACTGACAGGGTTGGGCAGAGCCAACAACTAGAGAACATCCTTCAAACTCCTCCCCGTCTACATGCCACACAGGACTGACAGGAGGTGGGCAGAGCCAACAACTAGGGTACATCCTTCAAACTCCTCTACATGCCACACAGGTCTGACAGGAGGTGGGCAGAGACAACAACTAGGGTACATCCTTCAAACTCCTCCTCCTCCACATGCCACAGAGGACTGACAGGAGGTGGGCAGAGCCAACAACTAGGGTACATCCTTCAAACTCCTCCTCCTCCACATGCCACAAAGGACTGACAGGAGGTGGGCAGAGACAACAACTAGGGTACATCCTTCAAACTCCTCCTCATCTACATGCCACACAGGACTGACAGGAGGTGGGGCAGAGACAACAACTAGGGTACATCCTTCAAACTCCTCCTCCTCCACATGCCACACAGGACTGACAGGAGGTGGGCAGAGCCAACAACTAGGGTACATCCTTCAAACTCCTCCTCGTCTACATGCCACACAGGTCTGACAGGAGGTGGGCAGAGCCAACAACTAGGGTACATCCTTCAAACTCCTCCCCGTCTACATGCCACAAAGGACTGACAGGAGGTGGGCAGAGCCAACAACTAGGGTACATCCTTCAAACTCCTCCCCGTCTACATGCCACACAGGACTGACAGGAGGTGGGCAGAGACAACAACTAGGGTACATCCTTCAAACTCCTCCTCCTCTACATGCCACGCAGGACTGACAGGAGGTGGGCAGAGACAACAACTAGGGTACATCCTTCAAACTCCTCCTCCTCCACATGCCACGCAGGACTGACAGGAGGTCGGCAGAGACAACAACTAGGGTACATCCTTCAAACTCCTCCTCCTCCACATGCCACAGAGGACTGACAGGAGGTGGGCAGAGCCAACAACTAGGGTACATCCTTCAAACTCCTCCTCCTCCACATGCCACACAGGACTGACAGGAGGTGGGCAGAGACAACAAATAGGGTACATCCTTCAAACTCCTCCCCGTCTACATGCCACACAGGACTGACAGGAGGTGGGCAGAGCCAACAACTAGGGTACATCCTTCAAACTCCTCTACATGCCTCACAGGACTGACAGGAGGTGGGCAGAGCCAACAACTAGAGTACATCCTTCAAACTCCTCCCCGTCTACATGCCACACAGGACTGACAGGAGGTGGGCAGAGCCAACAACTAGGGTACATCCTTCAAACTCCTCTACATGCCACACAGGTCTGACAGGAGGTGTGCAGAGACAACAACTAGGGTACATCCATCAAACTCCTCCCCGTCTACATGCCACACAGGACTGACAGGAGGTGGGCAGAGCCAACAACTAGGGTACATCCTTCAAACTCCTCCTCCTCCACATGCCACACAGGACTGACAGGAGGTGGGCAGAGCCAACAACTAGGGTACATCCTTCAAACTCCTCCTCCTCTACATGCCACACAGGACTGACAGGAGGTGGGCAGAGCCAACAACTAGGGTACATCCTTCAAACTCCTCCTCCTCCACATGCCACAGAGGACTGACAGGAGGTGGGCAGAGTCAACAACTAGGGTGCATCCTTCAAACTCCTCCTCCTCCACATGCCACACAGGACTGACAGGAGGTGGGCAGAGCCAACAACTAGGGTACATCCTTCAAACTCCTCCTCGTCTACATGCCTCACAGGACTGACAGGGTTGGGCAGAGCCAACAACTAGAGAACATCCTTCAAACTCCTCCCCGTCTACATGCCACACAGGACTGACAGGAGGTGGGCAGAGCCAACAACTAGGGTACATCCTTCAAACTCCTCTACATGCCACACAGGTCTGACAGGAGGTGGGCAGAGACAACAACTAGGGTACATCCTTCAAACTCCTCCCCGTCTACATGCCACACAGGACTGACAGGAGGTGGGCAGAGCCAACAACTAGGGTACATCCTTCAAACTCCTCTACATGCCACACAGGTCTGACAGGAGGTGGGCAGAGACAACAACTAGGGTACATCCTTCAAACTCCTCCTCCTCCACATGCCACACAGGACTGACAGGAGGTGGGGCAGAGACAACAACTAGGGTACATCCTTCAAACTCCTCCTCCTCCACATGCCACACAGGACTGACAGGAGGTGGGCAGAGACAACAACTAGGGTACATCCTTCAAACTCCTCCTCGTCTACATGCCACACAGGTCTGACAGGAGGTGGGCAGAGCCAACAACTAGGGTACATCCTTCAAACTCCTCCCCGTCTACATGCCACAAAGGACTCACAGGAAGTGGGCAGAGCCAACAACTAGGGTACATCCTTCAAACTCCTCCCCGTCTACATGCCACACAGGACTGACAGGAGGTGGGCAGAGACAACAACTAGGGTACATCCTTCAAACTCCTCCTCCTCTACATGCCACGCAGGACTGACAGGAGGTGGGCAGAGACAACAACTAGGGTACATCCTTCAAACTCCTCCTCCTCCACATGCCACGCAGGACTGACAGGAGGTCGGCAGAGACAACAACTAGGGTACATCCTTCAAACTCCTCCTCCTCCACATGCCACAGAGGACTGACAGGAGGTGGGCAGAGCCAACAACTAGGGTACATCCTTCAAACTCCTCCTTCTCCACATGCCACACAGGACTGACAGGAGGTGGGCAGAGACAACAACTAGGGTACATCCTTCAAACTCCTCCCCCTCTACATGCCACACAGGACTGACAGGAGGTGGGCAGAGCCAACAACTAGGGTACATCCTTCAAAGTCCTCCTCCTCTACATGCCTCACAGGACTGACAGGAGGTGGGCAGAGCCAACAACTAGAGTACATCCTTCAAACTCCTACCCGTCTACATGCCACACAGGACTGACAGGAGGTGGGCAGAGCCAACAACTAGGGTACATCCTTCAAACTCCTCTACATGCCACACAGGTCTGACAGGAGGTGGGCAGAGACAACAACTAGGGTACATCCATCAAACTCCTCCCCGTCTACATGCCACACAGGACTGACAGGAGGTGGGCAGAGCCAACAACTAGGGTACATCCTTCAAACTCCTCCTCCTCCACATGCCACACAGGACTGACAGGAGGTGGGCAGAGCCAACAACTAGGGTACATCCTTCAAACTCCTCCTCCTCTACATGCCACACAGGACTGACAGGAGGTGGGCAGAGCCAACAACTAGGGTACATCCTTCAAACTCCTCCTCCTCCACATGCCACAGAGGACTGACAGGAGGTGGGCAGAGTCAACAACTAGGGTGCATCCTTCAAACTCCTCCTCCTCCACATGCCACACAGGACTGACAGGAGGTGGGCAGAGCCAACAACTAGGGTACATCCTTCAAACTCCTCCTCGTCTACATGCCACAAAGGACTGACAGGAGTTGGGCAGAGCCAACAACTAGGGTACATCCTTCAAACTCCTCCTCCTCCACATGCCACACAGGACTGACAGGAGGTGGGCAGAGCCAACAACTAGGGTACATCCTTCAAACTCCTCCTCGTCTACATGCCACACAGGACTGACAGGAGGTGGGCAGAGACAACAACTAGGGTACATCCTTCAAACTCCTCCTCCTATACATGCCACGCAGGACTGACAGGAGGTCGGCAGAGACAACAACTAGGGTACATCCTTCAAACTCCTCCTCCTCCACATGCCACAGAGGACTGACAGGTGGTGGGCAGAGCCAACAACTAGGGTACATCCTTCAAACTCCTCCCCCTCTACATGCCACACAGGACTGACAGGAGGTGGGCAGAGCCAACAACTAGGGTACATCCTTCAAACTCCTCCTCCTCTACATGCCTCACAGGACTGACAGGAGGTGGGCAGAGCCAACAACTAGAGTACATCCTTCAAACTCCTCCCCGTCTACATGCCACACAGGACTGACAGGAGGTGGGCAGAGCCAACAACTAGGGTACATCCTTCAAACTCCTCTACATGCCACACAGGTCTGACAGGAGGTGGGCAGAGACAACAACTAGGGTACATCCATCAAACTCCTCCCCGTCTACATGCCACACAGGACTGACAGGAGGTGGGCAGAGCCAACAACTAGGGTACATCCTTCAAACTCCTCCTCCTCCACATGCCACACAGGACTGACAGGAGGTGGGCAGAGCCATCAACTAGGGTACATCCTTCAAACTCCTCCTCCTCTACATGCCACACAGGACTGACAGGAGGTGGGCAGAGCCAACAACTAGGTTACATCCTTCAAACTCCTCCTCCTCTACATGCCACAGAGGACTGACAGGAGGTGGGCAGAGTCAACAACTAGGGTGCATCCTTCAAACTCCTCCTCCTCCACATGCCACACAGGACTGACAGGAGGTGGGCAAAGCCGACAACTAGAGTACATCCTTCAAACTCCTCCTCCTCTACATGCCACAGAGGACTGACAGGAGGTGGGCAGAGTCAACAACTAGGGTGCATCCTTCAAACTCCTCCTCCTCCACATGCCACACAGGACTGACAGGAGGTGGGCAGAGCCAACAACTAGGGTACATCCTTCAAACTCCTCCTCGTCTACATGCCACACAGGACTGACAGGAGGTGGGCAGAGCCAACAACTAGGGTACATCCTTCAAATTCCTCCTCCTCCACATGCCACACAGGACTGACAGGAGGTGGGCAGAGCCAACAACTAGGGTACATCCTTCAAACTCCTCCTCGTCTACATGCCACACAGGACTGACAGGAGGTGGGCAGAGACAACAACTAGGGTACATCCTTCAAACTCCTCCCCGTCTACATGCCACACAGGACTGACAGGAGGTGGGCAGAGCCAACAACTAGGGTACATTCTTCAAACTCCTCCTCCTCCACATGCCACACAGGACTGACAGGAGGTGGGCAGAGACAACAACTAGGGTACATCCTTCAAACTCCTCCTCGTCTACATGCCACACAGGACTGACATGAGGTGGGCAGAGCCAACAACTAGGGTACATCCTTCAAACTCCTCCCCATCTACATGCCACACAGGACTGACAGGAGGTGGGCAGAGACAACAACTAGGGTACATCCTTCAAACTCCTCCTCCTATACATGCCACACAGGACTGACAGGAGGTGGGCAGAGCCAACAACTAGGGTACATCCTTCAAACTCCTCCTCCTCTACATGCCACAAAGGACTGACAGGAGGTGGGCAGAGCCAACAACTAGGGTACATCCTTCAAACTCCTCCTCCTCTACATGCCACGCAGGACTGACAGGAGGTGGGCAGAGTCAACAACTAGGGTACATCCTTCAAACTCCTCCTCGTCTACATGCCACACAGGACTGACAGGAGATGGGCAGAGACAACAACTAGGGTACATCCTTCAAACTCCTCCTCCTCTACATGCCACACAGGACTGACAGGAGGTGGGCAGAGACAACAACTAGGGTGCATCCTTCAAACTCCTCCCCGTCTACATGCCTCACAGGACTGACAGGGTTGGGCAGAGCCAACAACTAGAGAACATCCTTCAAACTCCTCCCCGTCTACATGCCACACAGGACTGACAGGAGGTGGGCAGAGCCAACAACTAGGGTACATCCTTCAAACTCCTCTACATGCCACACAGGTCTGACAGGAGGTGAGCAGAGACAACAACTAGGGTACATCCTTCAAACTCCTCCTCCTCCACATGCCACAGAGGACTGACAGGAGGTGGGCAGAGCCAACAACTAGGGTACATCCTTCAAACTCCTCCTCCTCCACATGCCACACAGGACTGACAGGAGGTGGGCAGAGACAACAACTAGGGTACATCCTTCAATCTCCTCCTCATCTACATGCCACACAGGACTGACAGGAGGTGGGCAGAGACAACAACTAGGGTACATCCTTCAAACTCCTCCTCCTCCACATGCCACACAGGACTGACAGGAGGTGGGCAGAGACAACAACTAGGGTACATCCTTCAAACTCCTCTACATGCCACACAGGTCTGACAGGTGGCAGTAACATTTGCACTGGAATTAGCGCAATCATATTATTTAGGAGGATGCACCAGTGCTTGCTGGACGGGCTGCTGGTCTGCCTGGGAGTTCCCCTCGTCCTCGTCTCTCTCATTGAGTAGACAGAGCCCTGGGCGGGAAGGACGCCGCGGAGGAAGGTAGGTGGAGCATTAGGCTCCGACTCCGGCAGTTGTACTGAGTGCAGCCGGTCTGGAAAAACACCGCCCTCTTTATGGGGGCGCACCACCCCCGCACAGTCCGCCCCCATTCCAAAATGACACTGACATAACGACATACAGTGTAACGGGCACACAAAAGCCGCCGGCCGCCGCAGACTATTTTGCAGCGGGAGCCGGAAATAGGGGGAAGCTTTTTATCGTGGGGGGGTGGCTTTTTTGCTGCCCCCCCCCCCCCTGCAAAGTGCCGCTCTAGGCCTGGGCCTTGTTGGCCTAGGCCAGTGATGGAGAACCTTGGCACCCCAGATGTTTTGGAACTACATTTCCCATGATGCTCCACTACACTGCAGAGTGCATGAGCATCATGGGAAATGTAGTTCCAGAACATCTGGGGTGCCGAGGTTCTCCATCACTGGTCAAGGCTAAGACACAGCACTGCCCATACCTGGTGCTGGAGACCAATGGAGTGAGGGCTTCCCTTGGGGCTCAGTTCCAGACCCCCCTGAGGGTGGACAGGCCCAAAGTAGTATGGGTCGCCTGCTGGACTGTGTGTGGTGTTGTGGAGATTTTATGAAGATGTATTTAATATGTATTGTCACAAGTGTCTCCCAGTGTTAGTTCTCCCGCTCTGAAGACCTGACTGACGCTGGTTGAGATCCGTTCGGTAGTGGAAAGCTTCTTAAGGATGTAGTGAAGTGTTTGCGGAGAGAGGATATGTCCGCCAGTGAAGGGCCCCTGTGCAATGCAAACAACGATCGTCTGGGGGGGGGGGGTTCACTCTGCGAAGACATTATCTGTTATGGGAGGTGTGCGCTCGCTCGTGTGTCCCTGTGTCTGATCAGCACATAGAGGGACCATGACATGTCCCCGCGGATAATCTCCCATCTACAGGAACGGTAGAATAATCCGGGGATGTTCTCTGAACAATGCAGAATAAGGATTCACACCAATGGTAAAAACGGGAGTCTTATGCCGCGTACACACGAACGGTTATGCTGTCGGAATAAACTCCGAAGGTTTCTCCGATGGAATTCCGCTCAAGCGGTCTTGCCTACACACGGTCAAACCGAAGTGCAACTAAAGTCCGACCGTCCAGAACGCGGTGACGTACAACACGTACGACGGGACTAGAAAACGGAAGTTCAATAGCCAGTAGCCAATCGCTTCCGTCTCGTACTTGCTTCAGAGCATGCGTCGTTTTTGGTCCGTCGGAACAGCATACAGACGATCGGTTTTCCCGATAGGAATTGGTTCCGTCAGAAATATTTAGAACATGTTCCATTTCTAGGTCCGTCAGAATTTTCGAAAAAAAAAGTCAGATGAGGCACACACACGATCGGAATAGACGATGAAAAGCTTCCGTCTGACTTTTTCTGTCGGACATTCCGCTCGTGTGAACGCGGCTTTTGTGTGCGTTGTGGTCGGGGAACGTCCATGATTTCAAGGCCAGCCATGTGCCTTCCTTTGTCTTATTGGAGAGCATGGCTTACAGGTACAGGGGGCGGGAAATCGTACACACTGCCCCCGCCCAGACACGCCCAGACACTCCCTCAGTCATTGTTCATTGGTTGAGATTTGTAGAACTCCTCCTGTTTGCCTGTGCTTGATTGGCCGATTGTGAAGCTAACAAGTGATTTATTAGGGAGCGAGACGTGGATTACACATAGAGTACAGTGAAATTTCCACGTCACCCCCCAACCTCCCACAATGCCCCCTAGCCTCCCAAAATGCCCCCCAACCTCCCACAATGCCCCCTAACCTCCCACAGTGCCCCCCAACCTCCCACAATGCCCCCCAACCTCCCACAGTGCCCCCCAACCTCCCACAGTGCCCCCCAACCTCCCACAATGCCCCCTAGCTTCCCACAATGCCCCTCAACCTCCCACAGTGCCCCCCAACCTCCCACAATGCCCCCTAGCCTCCCACAGTGCCCCTCAACCTCCCACAGTGCCCCCCAACCTCCCACAATGCCCCCTAGCCTCCCACAGTGCCCCCCAACCTCCCACAGTGCCCCCCAACCTCCCACAATGCCCCCAACCTCCCACAATGCCCCTCAACCTCCCACAATGCCCCCTAGCCTCCCACAGTGCCCCCAACCTCCCACAGTGCCCCCCAACCTCCCACAATGCCCCCTAGCCTCCCACAATGCCCCCAACCTCCCACAATGCCCCCTAGCCTCCCACAATGCCCCCCAACCTCCCACAATGCCCCCTAGCCTCCCACAATGCCCCCCAACCTCCCACAATGCCCCCTAGCCTCCCACAATGCCCCCCAACCTCCCACAATGCCCCCTAGCCTCCCACAATGCCCCCCAACCTCCCACAGTGCACCCCAACCTCCCACAGTGCACCCCAACCTCCCACAATGCCCCCTAGCCTCCCACAATGCCCCCCAGGCTCCCACAATGCCCCCTAGCCTCCCACAATGCCCCCCAACCTCCCACAATGCCCCCCAACTTCCCACAGTGCCCCCTAGCCTCCCACAATGCCCCCAACCTCCCACAATGCCCCCTAGCCTCCCACAATGCCCCCCAACCTCCCACAATGCCCCCTAGCCTCCCACAATGCCCCCCAACCTCCCACAGTGCCCCCCAACCTCCCACAATGCCCCCCAACCTCCCACAATGCTCCCTAGCTTTCCACAATACCCCCAACCTCCCAAAGTGCACCCCAACCTCCCACAGTGCACCCCAACCTCCCACAATGCCCCCCAACCTCCCACAATGCCCCCCAGCCTCCCACAATGCCCCCCAACCTCCCACAGTGCCTCCCAACCTCCCACAATGCCCCCTAGCCTCCCACAATGCCCCCCAACCTCCCACAGTGCACCCCAACCTCCCACAGTGCACCCCAACCTCTCACAATGCCCCCTAGCCTCCCACAATGCCCCCCAGGCTCCCACAATGCCCCCTAGCCTCCCACAATGCCCCCCAACCTCCCACAATGCCCCCCAACCTCCCACAGTGCCCCCCAACTTCCCACAATGCCCCCTAGCCTCCCACAATGCCCCCAACCTCCCACAATGCCCCCTAGCCTCCCACAATGCCCCCAACCTCCCACAATCCCCCCTAGCCTCCCACAATGCCCCCCAACCTCCCACAGTGCCCCCCAACCTCCCACAATGCCCCCAACCTCCCACAATGCTCCCTAGCTTCCCACAATACCCCCAACCTCCCACAGTGCCCCCCAACCTCCCACAATGCCCTCCAAACTCCCACAATGCCCCCTAGCCTCACACAATTCCCCCCAACCTCCCACCATGCCCCCTAGCCTCCCACAATGCCCCCCAACCTTCCACAGTGCCCCCCAAACTCCCACAATGCCCCCCAGCCTCCCACAATGCACCCCAACCCCCCACAGTGCCCCCCAACCTCCCACAGTGCCCCCCAACCTCCCACAATGCCCTCCAACCTCCCACAATGCCCCCCAACCTCCCACAATGCCCCCTAGCCTCCCACAATGCCCCCCAACCTCCCACAGTGCACCCCAACCTCCCACAGTGCACCCCAACCTCCCACAATGCCCCCTAGCCTCCCACAATGCCCCCCAGGCTCCCACAATGCCCCCGAGCCTCCCACAATGCCCCCCAACCTCCCACAATGCCCCCCAACCTCCCACAGTGCCCCCAACTTCCCACAGTGCCCCCTAGCCTCCCACAATGCCCCCAACCTCCCACAATGCCCCCTAGCCTCCCACAATGCCCCCCAACCTCCCACAATGCCCCCTAGCCTCCCACAATGCCCCCCAACCTCCCACAGTGCCCCCCAACCTCCCACAATGCCCCCCAACCTCCCACAATGCTCCCTAGCTTTCCACAATACCCCCAACCTCCCAAAGTGCACCCCAACCTCCCACAGTGCACCCCAACCTCCCACAATGCCCCCCAACCTCCCACAATGCCCCCCAGCCTCCCACAATGCCCCCCAACCTCCCACAGTGCCTCCCAACCTCCCACAATGCCCCCTAGCCTCCCACAATGCCCCCCAACCTCCCACAGTGCACCCCAACCTCCCACAGTGCACCCCAACCTCTCACAATGCCCCCTAGCCTCCCACAATGCCCCCCAGGCTCCCACAATGCCCCCTAGCCTCCCACAATGCCCCCAACCTCCCACAATGCCCCCCAACCTCCCACAGTGCCCCCCAACTTCCCACAATGCCCCCTAGCCTCCCACAATGCCCCCAACCTCCCACAATGCCCCCTAGCCTCCCACAATGCCCCCAACCTCCCACAATCCCCCCTAGCCTCCCACAATGCCCCCCAACCTCCCACAGTGCCCCCCAACCTCCCACAATGCCCCCAACCTCCCACAATGCTCCCTAGCTTCCCACAATACCCCCAACCTCCCACAGTGCCCCCCAACCTCCCACAATGCCCTCCAAACTCCCACAATGCCCCCTAGCCTCCCACAATTCCCCCCAACCTCCCACCATGCCCCCTAGCCTCCCACAATGCCCCCCAACCTTCCACAGTGCCCCCCAAACTCCCACAATGCCCCCCAGCCTCCCACAATGCACCCCAACCCCCCACAGTGCCCCCCAACCTCCCACAGTGCCCCCCAACCTCCCACAATGCCCTCCAACCTCCCACAATGCCCCCAACCTCCCACAGTGCCCCCCAACCTCCCACAATGCCCTCCAACCTCCCACAATGCTCCCTAGCTTCCCACAATGCCCCCAACCTCCCAAAATGCCCCCCAACCTCCCACAATGCCCTCCAAACTCCCACAATGCCCCCTAGCTTCCCCTAGCATGTGAGTGATCCCAATATACAAGCAGGTCCCTAAGAGGTGGACATGTGTTAGGGGTGGAGTCAATGTGCTGTGTGTTAGGGGAGGAGTCAATGTGTTGTGTGTTAGGGGTGGAGTCAATGTGTTGTGTGTTAGGGGTGGAGTCAATGTGCTGTGTGTTAGGGGTGGAGTCAATGTGCTGTGTGTTAGGGGTGGAGTCAATGTGTTGTGTGTTAGGGGTGGAGTCAATATGTTGTGTGTTAGGGGTGGAGTCAATGTGTTGTATGTTAGGGGTGGAGTCAATGTGTTGTGTGTTAGGGGTGGAGTCAATGTGTTGTGTGTTAGGGGTGGAGTCAATGTGTTGTGTGTTAGGGGTGGAGTCAATGTGTTGTGTGTTAAGGGGTGGAGTCAATGTGCTGTGTGTTAGGGGTGGAGTCAATGTGTTGTGTGTTAGGGGTGGAGTCAATATGTTGTGTGTTAGGGGTGGAGTCAATGTGTTGTATGTTAGGGGTGGAGTCAATGTGTTGTGTGTTAGGGGTGGAGTCAATGTGTTGTGTGTTAGGGGTGGAGTCAATATGTTGTGTGTTAGGGGTGGAGTCAATGTGTTGTATGTTAGGGGTGGAGTCAATGTGTTGTGTGTTAGGGGTGGAGTCAATGTGCTGTGTGTTAGGGGTGGAGTCAATGTGTTGTGTGTTAGGGGTGGAGTCAATATGTTGTATGTTAGGGGTGAGTCAATGTGTTGTATGTTAGGGGTGGAGACTCTGTGTTGTATGTTAGGGGTGGAGTTCATGTTATAAAGTCCATGGCTTACACATGGAGTCTCTGCTCAGTCTCGGTCTCACCGCCCTTCCCCTCCCCCTCTCCCCTCCCGGTACCTGGTGCCTCACTCTCATCTCACCTCTGTTTGTCTTTCACGGGAGCCCTGATGTCTTGTCCAGCCCCACCCTGGTGCACATTTATAACCCCGGGTAGTTACTGCGGGGGTGTAGAAGATATTTGAAGGATAAGGGTGGAGGGTCCCCATTACGCACTATCCTCCTCACCCAGCCTTGGCGCCCAATGAAAATCTCTTTAACCTAGGGTTAGGGGCTTGGATCGGCAGTGTCAGTGTTGGTTCTGGGTCTTCTGCTAAATGGTTGATTCTAAGGGAACTGGTTTATGACTCTATTACTGGATCACTACGCTCAGCATGTACTTACCTCTGGGGTACCTACAGTGCTGATCACTAGAAGGTAGACATGGAATCCCACCACTCACCTTGGTCCTTATGGTTAGGGCCTGAGTGGTTGTACAAGCCAGGTTCCTCACCTGCCCTTCATCACCTGGTGTAGCGTAAGACTGAGACAATGAATCCACCTAAGAAGTACTGACCCTCCAACCAGATCCACCCCGGAGGTGCTGACCCTCTAATCAGATCCAACTCGAAGATACTAACCCTCCAGTCAGACCCACCCCTGAGGTATTGGTTCTCCATTCAGATCCACCCCAGAGGTACCGACTCTTCCATAAGATCCAACCTGCAGGCTCCTCATCTGCTCTCTATCACATGGTGCTGAGTACAATCAGATCTACCCTTTGCTTTGGGTTTCCCATTTGCTGATCTTCGGAGAGGAATCAGTTTGATCCTCCAGGCCCCATACATAAGATGAGGGCACATCCCGGGTTCTGGGCAGACAGTGACATGTCCTATAGGATGGTGATGGGGGGGATTAGGCCGTTGGGATGCCCTTCTGTACTCACCTTTACCCTCATCCCCTTCTTGCCACCCCCTTCCCCTTCTCCCACCTCTCCAGTCTCACCTTCTCTTGTTTCTCTATGTAGGATCCACGCTATACACTGCAAGGCAGCCCATACTGCACTCGATGGTCCATCAAGGAGTTCGCCTGCTGACACCTCCGACTCGCCTCCATATATATCTAATCTCTTCTGATTGGGTGCCGAAGAAACTTCCAGAACATCTACAGGGCCGGGGGATGGGCCTACCTCATCCTGTTCTGCATTGTTCTACATTCTAATAAATCATTATCTATTCCGTACAAATCTCTCATTTCATAACAAAAAAAATTGTAAACCTCTTTAAAAAATACTGAAAAAAACGTAATTTCTCCCCTCCCCCATCCAGTCCTTCAAAGGTGTACCGGCTCCTCTCCTCCTTCTGATTTCACCGCACATTGCGAGCTTCTCACAATGTGCATTAGAAGCTGCAGCAAGTCTGATAGAGCCCGCCTCATTTCCTGGCTGGAGGACGTCCAGCATCATCTAGCACTTTACTCCCTAGCTTGACTGGCACATCCCTTTTCATTCATTAGATTTCAGTTCTTCCAATCATGGAGGTTCACTATCACATGGTCAGCCCAGCCGAAACCAGGCGGACCGCTTTCCTTAGGAGGCCTGCCGAAGCAAGGCCAGCCCAAGTACTAGTTGGGGCTCCACCGAAGGGACATCCCATGTGAGGGGGAGAAACTGACCACCAAAAGGCCACATGCCCCCCCCCCACCCCCAAGACTTTCAGGGTGAGAGAGTACAAGTGACATACAACAAATAAAAAAGGGGAGGGGGAAAGGGATGAGTGCTTAAAAAAAGGCCAATGTGCTAGACAATGGCAGGCCTTTCGGCCAGAATAAAAAAGTCCTGCAGTCTTAGACAAAACGCTTGGCCCTGAAGACCGGTGATAAAAGAACGGTGAAGTGACCTTGGTGGCAAAAAACTCATAGTGAGCCAACCCCTCCCTGTGAGAATTCACTGCACCCCTGGACTGCCTTCCGTACAGTACTTTGCCGGCTTCTCTACGCCTGGCCCCTGGCCAGACCAGCGCAGCACCATCTCTACCAGGAAGGCATTAGAACTTAGGAAGCTTAAGGAGAACCTTCAACCAGAGAGAAGCCAGAATCCCCCCTGGGAGGAAAGAGGCCCTCCCACCGCCCCCACCTTATTACCACAGGAGAAATACCAACCATCTCCCCCTCAGTCAAAGGGAACCAGCTTTCTTCCTCTCGAAAACTAAGAATAAATACTACTCTTGATCTTATAATATCCCAACAGACAGTTACCTGATCCCTGAGATGGGTCAACCTTACCCTGATGTGAGACAGACTGGAGGGAGGTCAGGTGAGTGAGAGACACCCAAACAAGGGTAGGCAGGGATGAGGGTATATCACAGATGGTACCACACAGGTGGTACACCTGAACATTAAGGGTACCGGGCGCCTGAATTACAGCAGCGGGGGTGTTTTTGAAGCACCTGATTAGAGCCATAGGCTGTAATAGGTGTCAAAAAAGGTGCACTGCCAGCACCATGCTTGGCGCTCGCAGTTCGCCCAGGTTTGTTAGTATAGTGAATGAATATTCGCTTTCCTAACACTGAACCGCCTCTCCGCCAATCAAGTGCTCGGGTCTGTTACCCGTCACCGGATTGGCTGAAACGACAGGCGCTGTGATTGGAGGCCTGACAGGAGGAGAGGACGGGAGGAGACACAAGGAGGACACCGCTCGCCGACGTCACCCGCTGCCCCACCGAGACAGGGTAAGTGCCAGGCAGACGGCGAGCGGGCGGAGCGGTCACAGTGGTGGCATTCAGTGGCAGCATTTGATGGGCACAGTGGCTGCGTTTGATGGGCACAGTGGCAGCGTTTGATGGGCACAGTGGCAGCGTTTGATGGGCACAGTGGCAGCGTTTGATGGGCACAGTGGCAGCGTTTGATGGGCACAGTGGCTGCGTTTGATGGGCACAGTGGCAACGTTTGATGGGCACAGTGGCAGTGTTTGATGGAACAGTGGCAGTGTTTGATGGGCACAGTGGCTGCGTTTCATGGGGCACAGTGGCTGCGTTTGATGGGCAAAGTGGCTGCATTCGATAGGCACATGCTGGGAAGGTGTTCCCCAACACCCTATAAGCCCTAAAAAAGGATCACTGACAGATAAGGAGAGGGTTAATGGTCAACTTGGCAGGGACTTTTCAGCTGAACAGCCTCACCTAGTGGTGACCCCAATAGTAGACACCTGAGAAGCCTTATGTAGGTGATAGGGCCCTCAGAAGGGATCAGACTCTAGTCCAGAGTCCAGAAGGATGAACCACCTCAGGAATCTTATGAATGCCAAAAGATGGTGGCTGGAGAAGATCAGTCAATGCTCCCCCAGAGGAGATCGGTCACTGCTCCCCCAGAGGAGATCGGTCACTGCTCCCCCAGAGGAGATCGGTCACTGCTCCCCCAGAGGAGATCGGTCACTGCTCCCCCAGAGGAGATCGGTCACTGCTCACCCAGAGGAGATCGGTCACTGCTCCCCCAGAGGAAATCGGTCACTGCTCCCCCAGAGGAGATCGGTCACTGCTCTCCCAGAGGAGATCGGTCACTGCTCACCCAGAGGAGATTGCTCGTCGTTCCCCCAGAGAAGAGCAATCACTGCTCTCGCAGAGCAGATAACAATGGGACTGCACCCTAGGAGGCATACAATGGGAGAGACACACATTTGTGTATTCTGTTCACTAGACAGGTCATTAGAAGACAAAAATGTCCCATTTGAAGTAATCCAAACCATGTTCTCAGCATCCATTAAGTAGTTGTCCATCATTGTCTCGGTCACCTTTTGCCCCTAATAGACACAGGGTGACTTACACATAAGTGGGGCCTGGGGAGCTGAAACAGGAGTTTCCCAACCTCCCTAAGGTAAGCTGGGTTCCACGAACCCCCCGCCCAAAGTGACTCCTGTCACATATCTGCCCTTTCCGAAGGAGACTAACACAGGAGGAGACCCCAGACTGGTTGACTTTGAAGATAGTCCATAGTTCCAATCCCCCAATGCCCAAACCCACACAGTACTCCAAACACATTGTCCCAAACGAAGCATTACTCAACCAGCCAACCTCTGCCTCTCTTGTAGAACATACCCACCGCTGTGGAGAAGTGCGGAGTGGTCCTTCTCCCTGGAGTCCTTTCAGACACTGAAGAGAACACAGGGTGGCTGGGCTCACTCTGTCATGCTGTTGGGGATCTGGGCGGACTGCCCAGTTTTCCGGGGATATACAGGTGTAGACAGCAGTGGCGTCTCCAGCTATCATATTTAGGGGGGGCACATGGGGGGTAGAGGCAAAAGTAGGGGGGCAACTATAAAATGCGCATATATATATATATATATATATATATATATATATATATATATATATATATATATAGATATATATATATATATATAGATTGATAGATATATAGATACAGATATAGATATATAAATATATACTGGGGCCCTTTACTACGATCCCACAACGGCCCTTTCACATGTTCTGCAGTGAGCTCCCTTCCTACTGTATTGGGCCCCCCCCCCCCCAGGGTGGCAGAAAACAACATATATTTGTCACCAGCATACCAAGAAAATATAAGGGTCCAAAGCAGTGGGAGAACTATCAGGGTTGCAAAGGTTGTCTTTCCTCCGGGCCCTGGTGTTCTGCCACTGTGGGGTTCCCCAGCCTCCTCTTGCTGTCCTGCCCCTGCTATTGACAGCGCTGGTCTGGCATCTCTTGGAATTTACAGGCTGGTTCTCCTGTCCTAAGGACGGGAGAAATCAGTCTGTTTTTTCAGTAACTGAGAGTCCTGGTGGAGTCCTTCCTGCAACTCGCTCTTCTCCCTGCCAATGAGGATGCAGGGGAAGGAGCAGATCGGGCGGCCGTGGTTGTGTGAGCGCTCGCATTATGCCGTGTCAGCGAGCAGAGGGAGGGGGGAGGAATCACCCGCAGGAGCTGACTGGGGACTCTCTCCCTCTTAGACATTGATTTTTTGTAAAAAAAAAAAATATTTTTTTTGGGGGGGGGGCACATGGTGGGGCACAGCATAATGTTGGGGGGGTCAGGGCCTCCTCTGCCCCCCCCCTAGGGACGCCATTGGTAGACAGTAGTCCCATCCACTACCACAGGAAATCCATCTTTTGTTATTTGAGGGCACAGGCCAGCAGCACTTTGCCCTGTTGCCAGCACTTCAGCTGGGAGTAAGAGCTTCACTACATCCGCTTGTCACTAATGAGAGGGGCCAACTGCCCCAGATCCCTGGAACTCTGCAATTATTGCCGGTTCTGGGCAGAGGTTGGTAGCACTCTGCCCTGTTGCCAGTGCTTCGGCTAGGGACCCCAAATCATCTGCTCTGGGTTAACTTTTGGGGAGGGAGGCTGGCTTCCTCCACTTCCAGACTGTGGATCTTCCATTGGGGAGGATGGAAGACCACGTTCTCTCTCAAACTTGGGCTGCTCCATCTCCCATCTTCCATACCCTCATCTGGCTTCTGGTTCAACCTTTCTTTGGTACTGTCTACCAGGTGCACATATCCTTGTTGGGGAGGGAAGACAATTTCCTCCACCCTGACTGACTGTTCGGGAGGGAGGACAACCACCTCCTCTCCTAAACTGTGGATCTGCTGGGAAGGGGGAATGGCTTACTCCCCTCCCTGCATCTCTGACTTCCACTGGGGAAGAAGAACCACCATCTTCTCACCCTTCGGAATTGATGGACACACCGGAGCCGTCCACCTGCCCTCATCCCAACACACCTGAGCCATCCACCTGCCTTCATCCCAACACACCTGAACCATCCACCTGCCTTCATCCCAACACACCTGAACCATCCACCTGCCTTCATCCCAACACACCTGAGCCATCCACCTGCCTTCATCCCAACACACCTGAACCATCCACCTGCCTTCATCCCAACACACCTGAACCATCCACCTGCCTTCATCCCAACACACCTGAGCCATCCACCCGCCTTCATCCCAACACACCTGAGCCGTCCACCCACCTTCATCCCAACACACCTGAGCCATCCACCTGCCTTCATCCCAACACACCTGAACCATCCACCTGCCTTCATCCCAACACACCTGAACCATCCACCTGCCTTCATCCCAACACACCTGAACCATCCACCTGCCTTCATCCCAACACACCTGAACCATCCACCTGCCTTCATCCCAACACACCTGAACCATCCACCTGCCTTCATCCCAACACACCTGAGCCATCCACCCGCCTTCATCCCAACACACCTGAGCCGTCCACCCGCCTTCATCCCAACACACCTGAGCCATCCACCTGCCTTCATCCCAACACACCTGAACCATCCACCTGCCTTCATCCCAACACACCTGAACCATCCACCTGCCTTCATCCCAACACACCTGAACCATCCACCTGCCTTCATCCCAACACACCTGAACCATCCACCTGCCTTCATCCCAACACACCTGAACCATCCACCTGCCTTCATCCCAACACACCTGAACCATCCACCTGCCTTCATCCCAAAACACCTGAACCATCCACCTGCCTTCATCCCAACACACCTGAGCCATCCACCTGCCTTCATCCCAACACACCTGAGCCGTCCACCCGCCTTCATCCCAACACACCTGAACCATCCACCTGCCTTCATCCCAACACACCTGAACCATCCACCTGCCTTCATCCCAACACACCTGAACCATCCACCTGCCTTCATCCCAACACACCTGAGCCGTCCACCTGCCTTCATCCCAACACACCTGAACCATCCACCTGCCCGCATCTCGACACACCTGAACCATCCACCTGCCCTCATCCCGACACACCTGAACCATCCACCTGCCTTCATCCCAACACACCTGAGCCGTCCACCCGCCTTCATCCCAACACACCTGAGCCATCCACCTGCCTTCATCCCGACACACCTGAGCCGTCCACCCGCCTTCATCCCGACACACCTGAGCCGTCCACCTGCCTTCATCCCGACACACCTGAGCCGTCACCCGCCTTCATCCCGACACACCTGAGCCGTCCACCCGCCTTCATCCCAACACACCTGAGCCGTCCACCTGCCTTCATCCCAACACATCTGAACCATCCACCCGCCTTCATCCCAACACATCCGAACCTGATGTTGGGGGAATTTTCAGTCCAGGTGCAGATACTGACCTCAGGCATCTTCATTATATGGCTGTGCAGAGGACAGGCAGACTCCGATAGATAATTTGGTGTATTTGGGCTATAGATACACAGATTGCCATTGGTCATGCAGGTTGTATCAGAGTGTCAGATCAACCAATCAGAAAAGAATTTTAGGGAAAGTATAGAGGTAACCGTTTGGTGATCATGAGGTCACCCCAAAGTTCTCCTATCAGGATGTTGGTTTGGTGGCTTCCTGATGTCCATTAGAGATAACGACAAAAAAAGGAGGGGGGGGGGAGGAGGGAGAGGAGGGGAGAGAGGAGGGGAGGGGAGGCAGAGGGGGGAGGGATAAGGGGAGAGAAGGGAGAGGAGGGGAGAGAGGCAAGGGAGAGGGGGGGGTATAGGTTGGGAGAGGGGGAGGAGGGGGTGAGGGGAGAGGGGGGGGGGGAGAAGGGGGAGAAATGGGAGAGGAGGGAGAGGAGGGGAGAGAGGAGGGGGGGAGAGGAGGGAGAGGAAAGAGAAGAGGGGAGGGGAGGCAGAGGGGGGAGGGATAAGGGGAGAGAAGGGAGAGGAGGGGAGAGAGGCAAGGGAGAGGGGGGGGATAGGTTGGGAGAGGGGGGAGGGAGAAGGGGGGGGGATGGGGAGAGGGGAGAGAGGAGGAGAGAGGGGGAGAGAGGCAAGGGAGAGGGGGGGTATTGGTTGGGAGAGGGGAGAGAGGAGGGGAGAGGAGGGGGGGGGAATGGGAGAGGGGAGAGAGGAGGGGGGAGGGGTGATAGGGAAGGTGTACAGACTTCCATTACACAGGGAGAGGGGGAGAGAGGAGGGAGAAGGGGGAGAGAGGGGGGGAGAGCAGGGCAAGAGCGGGGGGAGAGGGGGGAGAGGGGAGGTGTACAGACTTCCATTACACAGGGAGAAGGGGAGAGGGGGGAGGGGGGAAAGGAGGGGGAGGGGTGGGGAGAGGGGAGGTGTAAAGACTTTGATTACACAGGGAGACCGGAAGTAAAGCAGCTAAGAGCTCCGCCCATGTCCTCCACGGCTCCACCAATCACAAAGAATAAGTGTATAGTGGGAGTGTCGGGGCGCACGGCTCTGCGCCCTGAGGAAACGATAAAGGAAGCCAATCAAACTTCCCAGCTGTAATCACATGACTCCAGAAACGTCGTGCTTCTCATAGCACTTAAAGGTACTTTTTTTTATCACTAGCTTTGGGGGGGGCGGCTCCCCTGCACCCCCTATTTACGGGCCGCCACTAATGTCAATAAAGGGTAATGGCCGTCTTTGGTCATGGATGGGCTCTGCGACAAATACAACGAGCCACGTACCCACCAAATCCATACGATTCGGCAGCCAATCAAAGCACAGAGGGAGAACACCCCCCCCCCCCCCCGGCTATATATACATTATACGAGCGGCGCGTCCTCCGGAGGAAATCATCTCATTATCTGGAAGATCTCTGTGTGGTTTATAATGTAACATTTCCAGACAAACCGCCGAGTATAATGTATATAATGTGTCCGACCACTGCGAGCCCATCCCTAGAGGACAGATACCGAGATCAGACCATCCCTAGAGGACAGATACCGAGATCAGACCATCCCTAGAGGACAGATACCGAGATCAGATCATCCCTAGAGGACAGATACCGAGATCAGACCATCCCTAGAGGACAGATACCGAGATCAGACCATCCCTAGAGGACAGATACCGAGATCAGACCATCCCTAGAGGACAGATACCGAGATCAGACCATCCCTAGAGGACAGATACCGAGATCAGATCATCCCTAGAGGACAGATACCGAGATCAGACCATCCCTAGAGGACAGATACCGAGATCAGACCATCCCTAGAGGACAGATACCGAGATCAGACCATCCCTAGAGGACAGATACCGAGATCAGACCATCCCTAGAGGACAGATAACGAGATCAGACCATCCCTAGAGGACAGATACCGAGATCAGACCATCCCTAGAGGACAGATACCGAGATCAGACCATCCCTAGAGGACAGATACCGAGATCAGACCATCCCTAGAGGACAGATACCGAGATCAGACTATCACTCCACAGATCCTGAGATCAGACCATCGCTCCATAGATACCGAGATTAGACCATCGTTCCACAGATACCGAGATCAGACCATCACTCCACAGATACCGAGATCAGACCATCGCTCCACAGATACCGAGATCAGACCATCGCTCCACAGATACCGAGATCAGACCATCGCTCCACAGATACCGAGATCAGACCATCGCTCCACAGATACCGAGATCAGACCATCGCTCCACAGATACCGAGAGCAGACCATCACTCCACAGATACCGAGATTAGACCATCGTTCCACAGATACCGAGATCAGACCATCGCTCCACAGATACCGAGATCAGACCATCACTCCACAGATACCGAGATCAGACCATTGCTCCACAGATACCGAGATCAGACCATCCCTCCACAGATACCGAGATCAGACCATCGCTCCACAGATACCGAGATCAGACCACCCCTCCACAGATACCGAGATCAGACCATCGCTCCACAGATACCGAGATCAGACCATCGCTCCACAGATACCGAGATCAGACCATCACTCCACAGATACCGAGATCAGACCATCCCTCCACAGATACCCAGATCAGACCATCGCTCCACAGATACCCAGATCAGACCATCCCTCCCTCCACAGATACCGAGATCAGACCATCCCTCCACAGATACCTAGATCAGACCATCGCTCCACAGATACCGAGATCAGACCATCGCTCCACAGATACTGAGATCAGACCATCCCTCCACAGATACCGAGATCAGACCATCGCTCCACAGATACCCAGATCAGACCATCCCTCCACAGATACCGAGATCAGACCATCGCTCCACAGATACCGAGATCAGACCATCACTCCACAGATACCGAGATCAGACCATCCCTCCACAGATACCGAGATCAGACCATCCCTCCACAGATACCAAGATCAGACCATCGTTCCACAGATACCAAGATCAGACCATCGTTCCACAGATACCAAGATCAGACCATCACTCCACAGATACCGAGATCAGACCATCGCACCATTTTAATTATCCAGACATAGACTGGGCGGAGGGAACCGCGCATTCATTTAAGGCTCGCCAGTTCCTTAATGTCTTGCAGGACAATTTTATGGGTCAGATGGTAGACGCACCAACTAGAAATAAAACATTACTAGATCTACTGATTACCAACAATACAGACCTGATCACAGATGTGGAAATACGGGGCAATTTAGGTAACAGCGATCACAGGTCAATTAGTTTCAGTATAAATCACACAAATAGGAGACATGAAGGGAATACAAAGACACTGAATTTCAAAAGAGCCAACTTCCCTAAACTACAAACCTTGCTAAAAGGCATAAATTGGGATAAAATATTAGGAACAAAGAATACGGAGGAGAGATGGGTTTGCTTTAAGAGCATATTAAATAAGGGCATTAGCCAATGTATCCCATTGGGTAATAAATTTAAAAGAACGAACAAACATCCTGGATGGCTTAACTCCGATGTAAAAATGCATATAAAAGCAAAGGAGAAGGCCTTCAAAAAATACAAGGTTGAGGGATCATCCACAGCATTCAGACTTTATAAAGAATGCAATAAGATATGTAAGGGTGCAATTAGGACGGCTAAGATAGAACATGAAAGACACATAGCGGAGGAGAGCAAAAAAAATCCCAAGAAATTCTTTAAGTATGTAAACAGTAAAAAAGGGAGGACAGACCATATTGGCCCCATAAAGAATGAGGAAGGACATCTGGTTACAAAGGATGGGGAGATGGTGAAGGTATTGAATTTATTCTTCTCCTCAGTCTTCACGAGTGAATCGGGGGGCTTTATTAACCAAAACTAAAGTGCTTATCCTGAAGACACGTCACAGAAAGCACCCTCATGGCTGACAGAGGACAGAATTAGAATTAGACTTGAGAAACTTAACATTAATAAATCACCGGGACCAGATGGCTTGCATCCGAGGGTACTTAGGGAACTCAGTCAGGTGATTGCCAGACCGTTGTTCCTAATTTTTAAAGACAGTCTATTGACTGGAATGGTACCAGCTGATTGGAGAAAAGCCAATGTAGCACCAATATTTAAAAAGGGCCCAAAAAACATCCCTGAGAATTACAGACCAGTTAGCCTAACATCAATAGTATGTAAACTCTTGTGCCGCGTACACACGGTCGGACTTTTCGTCTACAAAAGTCCAACGGACGCTGACGGACTAAAGCTGGCTGGTAATCCGATCGTGTGTGGGCTGCTTCGGACTTTCAACGTACTTTTTTAGCCTCAAATCCGACGTACTTTAGATTTGAAACATGCTTCAAATCTTTACGTCGTAACTACGACGGACCCCGAAGTCCGCTCGTCTGTATGCTAGTCCTACGGACAAAAAAACGACGCATGCTCATAAGCAAAAACTAAACGGAAGCACTCGGTCTAGTAAAACTAGTGTTCGTATTGTAGGTAGCACATTCATCACGCTGCAAAATCTGTGATCGTTGAATGCAGCGCATTTTATTTCTTCTTTACGAATGCTCTAAAGAACGAAGGTGTTTTGCTGTTCATAATCAGAGTTCTCCCAAACTGATTTCTGAATTCTTTTTCTCTTTGATCTCATGAATGATATAGTATGCTTTTTATAAACAATGTTTCCATACTAATAATACTTTTTCCCTTTTATTTTTTTTTTTTTTTATGTTTGTAAAGTTACCACAAAGAACCCATTATTCTTTTTTTTTTTTTTTCTAGTGATTATTTTTTAATTTTTAGATAAAGTTAACCCAAAGCACCGTTTTTGTTTATGTATATATTTTTTTTTCAAGACTTACCACTTGAACATTCTTAACATTAGTAATGTATTTTTGGTGTGTTTTTTTAAAACTCAATGAGATTGTTGTCCCTTGTTAATTTAACATTGTGTGTAAAATCAATGATTTAAAAGAAAACACATAAAAGTCTTTTGCTAAACTCAAAAAAGATCCATTTATTCATGGTCAAAATAAAATAAAGAGGAAGTCAACGCTGGAAAAAGTCGGTGTACAAGAAAATTGGGATCTTGAGGAGTCCATATAAGAGGGAGCACAATCTGGTCCAAGAATCCCAGAGATCAACAGCACCAGCAGATGATCTAGATGTCCCCAGACTGTGGTACTACAACAGCCTGCGTCTTCTGTCAGACCAGACTGAACCCAGGTCATCACTTTCTTCTCTTCCCTACAGCCTTTCCTCCACGCTGCCCTGCAGCCTTCCCTGCAGCCTTCCCTGTAGCCTTCCCTGTAGCCTTCTTTTGAGGCTGTGGCTCTGGTGTTTCAGTTGTGGCAGGAGGAGGAGGAGGAGGAGGAGGAGGAGGAGGAGGAGGGGGGGGGGGCTGCCTCATGTAGTTGGGTGTTTTTGGTTAGCGTGCCCTGCAGCCCCTTATGGATTGTTTCCCCAAATAGGCGCTCACAAATGAGGCGCTGCTCCCAATCCATCTGAAGAAGCCTGCTGGCTAAGTAGCAGCCATAGGCTTCTTCCGCTTCGGGGGGGCTTGTTAAAAAACGGGTGGCCTGTTGCATGAGGCGCAGGGACGCGTCCTGTGTGACCATCCCCTTCCTGGCCCTTTTTTTGGGAAGGTGGAGGGGAGGCACTTGGGATTGGGTGAGGCTCCTACTGGGCCCAGCCACCTCACTTGGCCCAGCCACCTCACTTGGCCCAGCCACCTCACTTGGCCCAGCCACCTCACTTGGCCCAGCCACCTCACTTGGCCCAGCCACCTCACTGGGAGCAGCCACCTCCTGCCTGACACTGGGCCCAGCCTCCTCCAGGATGATGGTGAATCCGGCCTCCTCCAGGCTGTCCATGGGCCCGGTCTCCTCCTGCCTGCCACTTTCCCCACATTCCTCCTGGATGGACTCATCCTGTGTATAAAAAAAGGACAATAGTTTTAGTTTCTTTTTTTGGGTTCATCAATGACACACAGTTTGCTTCTCATGACTAGCAAATTCAATGTGAATACATCTCTTTAATAAAAGAGTCTAATCAGACACCCTAATTATTTCAAGCAGGTGCCAAACATATTTAGTCACTACTATCATTTGATATGTATACACAATTTGGAGTGCTAAATTATTTGAGACAATTATAACATCCAGTTAACATCATTAATATTAGTACAGTAAATCTTTGTTAAAATAATTTACCTGACTCCAGATGGTCATATCCGGTTCATCCAGGATGGAAGACCCAGCTTGCTCCTCATCAGCCTCTGCTGGGGTGGAGGGAAGGGTGGAGGGAAGGGTGGAGGGAAGGGTTGAAAGTGATGCCCTGGCTTCATTCTGGTCATCAAGAAAACGGAGTTGATTGTAGTACCACAGCCTGGGTACATAAACATCATCTGCTGATGCTCCTGATCTCCTTGATTCCTGGATCTTCCTATGCTCCCTTTTATACATGTTCCTCAAGACCCCAATTTTCTTGTACACTGTCTCCATTGTTGCTCCAGGGATGGTCTCCTGGACAAAGGACAGAAGTCTCTCCAGCGTTGACTTCCTCACATGCTTGTTATAATACTGAGGGTGTTTCACCTCCCACAAATTCCTCATCTCTCGATACTTTGAAATAAAAGAAGTAAGGAACTCTGGATCCTTCAATAGGGGATTCATTATATCTGGAAAAGAGAAAGTCACAAGACCAAAAAAACTTATTATATGTTTCTGCTAACCCCTCATCATCTTCTCCCTATGTAGGCCTCATCAATCTATCAAGCCATATAGGCCGCTTGCTACAAAGTCATGACCATAAACCCCCCCCAAAAAAAATATATATCTCAAATTACCTTCGTTTTGGAACGTCCTGGTCCACTATCACCTACGCACAGAACGTACGTACGACACGCGCGAAAGGCCCTCCTTTATACACTACGCATGTGTGAAACTCCGCCTGCGTCGCCCGCCCCTGACGTTCGAAATGAACTCATGTTCTCCGCCCCCTAATTTGACGCACAGAACGTACGTACGACACGCGCGAAAGGCCCTCCTTTATACACTACGCATGTGTGAAACTCCGCCTGCGTCGCCCGCCCCTGACGTTCGAAATGAACTCATGTTCTCCGCCCCCTAATTTGACGCACAGAACGTACGTACGACACGCGCGAAAGGCCCTCCTTTATACACTACGCATGTGTGAAACTCCGCCTGCGTCGCCCGCCCCTGACGTTCGAAATGAACTCATGTTCTCCGCCCCTTTTTTGTTACGGCGCGTAGTGGAGTTAAAGAATGGCGGAGACACCTGAAATGTTGACGACCTCAGGTAGTGGAGACAGCCCGCAGGCTGGAACGTCTGGAACGTCAACCAAATCTGTGAGGCCTAGATTTAAGGCCTCTAATATGAGTTTCAAAGAGATGGTGGAGATGGTGGCCATTCTTCGCAAAGACGACTATGATGGCAATTATGGGCCGTACGCACGGCCAAATTTGCGCAAGGCCAAAATCATGGCAAAGGTCGTGGACACTTTGCAGGCATCATTTGGGGTCCAGCGCTCCAAGGATCAATTGCGCAAAAGATGGTCTGACCTGAAAATCAGGGAGCCGGATCAATACCGACGTATCCGGAAAGTTCTTAAAAAAAGTAAGTACTTGTCGTGTTTTTCTCTTGTGTTTATTACCTTGTATACTGCTCCATGTGCTTTTCCTTTCTATACGATTTTTGTTCATCGTTCTAAACGATCTTTGAAGAAACCTCGTTACATATCCATATCTATATCTATCTATCTATCTATCTATCTCTATATATATATATATATCTATATATATATATCTATATATATATATCTATATATATATATCTATATATATATATATATATCTATATATATATATCTATATATATCTATCTATCTATATATATATCTATATATATATATATATATATATATCTATATATATATATATATATATATATATATATATATATATATATATATATCTATATATATATATATCTATATATATATATATATATATATCTATATATATATATATATATATCTATATCTATATATATATATATATATATATATATATATATATATATATATATATATATATATATATATCTATATATATATATACATATATATATATATATATATATATATATATATATATATCTATATATATATATATATATCTATATATATATATATCTATATATATATATAGATATATATATATATATATATATATATATATATCTATATCTAAATATATAAATATAAATATATAAAAATATAAATATAAATATATAAAAATATAAATATAAATATATAAAAATATAAATATAAATATATAAAAATATAAAAATATAAATATAAAAATATAAAAATATAAATATAAATATATAAAAATATAAATATAAATATATAAAAATATATATATAAAAATATAAATATATATATATATATATATATATATATATATATATATATATATCTATTTGAAATTCTCTTAATTTTTTGGATTTACATTTAGTTAGATATTTAGAGATTTTGTTACAGATATAGAGAGAGATCAAAAGATTATTAACTATATTTTGAGATATTGATATCTATCTATCCGGTATGTCTTTATAATTTTAAATATTGAACTAAAATAGGAACTCTACACAAACCACTTCACTACAAATGTTGGAAAATTATTATGTCCTAAAATATCTGTGTGCTAATTAGATTACTAATTTTTTGTTTCACATAGGGGAAAAATCACTCAGCCAACCAAAAGAACACAGTCCACCCCAAGCAAAACAGGATTGGGCAATCAGTCCAAGTCCCATTGACGATGTGGAGGAAGGAGAGGTGGGCGACATGGGCACCCCACCAGGTGAGTGTCTGACACACCAGCTTACGTTAATCTATGCATGGCTGCCTTTTGTTTAATTGAATTTGTCTACTCTATTTTAGGGGATCTGCTTCATTCAAGCAACAGTGCCACCCCCGAGGATGTGGAGGAATTAGGCTACATGGCCACCCCACCAGGTCAGTGTCTGAGACAACAGCTTTATTTCTGGTAAGGTAAACTATGTATGTGTGCATATTTGTAAAGACATTTTTTGGTTTCATTCCACTTTAGGAACAACAAGAAGTGACCATTTCACCTCGGAAAGTGCCCAACGTCTAATTGGTCAAATAATGGGCTGGAATCAAGACATGGATCAAATGCGTAATAGGCTGGATCGTATGCAGCAGGAAATGAAGGACATGATTGATGTTTTGGGTCGAATCTAAATGCCCTTTTTTAAACCCCAAAACATCAATCATGTCCTTCATTTCCTGTTTTGCTGACCCCATTCTGGGCCTTCTCTTTGTTTTTTTTGGCATAACATAAATGGCTGTTTAACCTAATGTCAAAAAGGAGGGCTGTCAAAAATCCACAAAAAAATAAAAATTGATTTTCTAAAAAACAACAAAAAAAAAAAAAAAAAGTGATTTTAAATAACCCAAAAAAAAATAAAAAAGTGATTTTAAATAACCCAAAAAAAAAAAAAAAAAGTGATTTTAAAAAACCCAAAAAAAAAAAAAAAAGTGATTTTAAAAAACCCAAAAAAAAAAAAAAAAAAATTGATTTTAAAAAACCCAAAAAAAATTCAAAAAATTAATGTTAAAAAACCAAAAAAAATTAAAAAATTGATTTTAAAACACCAAAAAAATTAAGAAAATTAATGTTAAAAAACCAAAAAAAATTAAAAAATTGATTTTAAAACACCAAAAAATCGAATAAATAATTAATGTTAAAAAACCAAAAAAAGTAAAAAAAATTGATTTTAAAACACCAAAAAAATTAAGAAAATTAATGTTAAAAAACCAAAAAAAAAAAAAAAATTGATTTTAAAACACCAAAAAAATTAAGAAAATTAATGTTAAAAAACCAAAAAAAATTAAAAAATTGATTTTAAAACACCAAAAAATCGAATAAATAATTAATGTTAAAAAACCAAAAAAAGTAAAAAAAATTGATTTTAAAACACCAAAAAAATTAAGAAAATTAATGTTAAAAAACCAAAAAAAAAAAAAAAATTGATTTTAAAACACCAAAAAAATTAAGAAAATTAATGTTAAAAAACCAAAAAAAAAAAAAAAATTGATTTTAAAAAACCAAAAAAAAAATATAAAAAACTTGCTTTTAAAAAAAAACAAAACTTGATTTTCCAAAAACAAAGCCTGTTTTTGAAAATCCAAAAGCCAAAAATATTTTTTTGTGGATTAGGTAGAAATATTTCAATATAATTATATTTTGCTACATCATTAAGATACCATTATATTTTTGTCTCGGAACATTTTATACTAAATGCAGAACTGAATGCATACCAACCATTAATAAAAACATCTCCTTTTATAGGATTTTAACAAATGTGTGGTTTGTTATTTCAAGGCTCAGTATCAGTTTGGTTATAATTGTCAAAAAGTTGTTTACAGTGGCAATGGAGCTTATTTATACATTTTTAAAATTCTAATACAGTTGGCACTACAACTGCTCGACCATAACCTAGGAGACAGCCCAAAAGAAAGGCAAGCAATAAATATAATGCCAGATTTCACCAATATTTTTTTTATTGTAAAAAAAATTATATATCCTGGCCCATTGCAATGGCCCCCCTACCCATAAAATAATCAACATATTGCTGTCTAACCTGACGGGAACTTTGGGGGGCCAAGCCAGTACGGACAGTATCCAGGCCTGTAAGGTTGGCTTCTATTTGTCCGGCCTCAGGCCCAACTGTGCCTATATAATTGGCAGAATGCTTATTTAAAAAGTTGTGCAGAATGCAGCATGATAAAATTATAAAATTAAGTTTGTATTCCGCCAAATTAATGGCTGTTTGAAACAGGCGGAACCGGCTGGCCAGAATTCCAAACGCATTCTCAACCACTCTTCTAGCTCTGGCCAGCCGGTAATTAAAAACCCTCCTCTCCGGGGTGAGGGTTCTTTGGGGGAATGGCCTCATGAGGTGCTTGCTCAGAGCGAAGGCTTCATCGGCAATGAAGACAAAGGGGAGTCCTTCCACGTTATCCTCATCAGGTGGCAATCCCAGGCCACCACTCTGGAGACGCTGGCAGAACTCCGTCTGGGCAAATACTCCTCCATCCGACATCCGGCCATTCTTCCCCACGTCCACATATAAAAAATCATAGTGTGCCGACACCACCGCCATTAAAACAATACTGTGGAACCCCTTATAATTAAAATAATATGACCCCGAATGGGGTGGTGGCACAATGTGGACATGTTTCCCATCTATAGCCCCTCCACAATTGGGAAAGTCCCAACGGCTTGCAAAATGGGATGCCACAGTCTGCCATTCCTGTGGCGTTGAAGGAAACTGGGGAATCAAACAAGAAAACCAAAATCAATTAATTTGGAAGCTAACATTGCAAGAAAATTAGACAATTAAAAACATTATTCCCCAGCATCAGTATAACATTCAATAATTTAATTCTTCTGGAATAACTAATATGGAAAAAGGCACACTTATCAGATTGCTCACCCCCTCTGATAGAACATTGATTACATTTTAGGGGGTTGTGAAATCCCAAAAAAAAATTACTTTAACAACACGCAGGAATTTAGGGATAACAAAGGCTACAAGACTGCAGTTGTCGCACTCTGCAGGTGCAGTTGCAAACCAGCTTACAGTAAATGAGGTAAGGTAAAAAGGCATTCATGTTGCAAACAGTACACAATCACATGCAAGGGCAATTAATGAAAACACTTTGAGGCTTGCATATGATTTGATGATGGAAATCAGCAGAGCTTCTGCTCATTTACTAAAGCACTGGAACAAATGCACTTGTAGAGTGCACATGCATTTTGCAAAGTGCAACATAGATTTGCTTTAGACAAATTAACACCACAGAACATTCAAGCAAATTTTAACGAGGGTGGGGGTGGGGGGGTTGTGAAATCTAGCTAATTGCTAATTAGCAGCACACTATTTGGAGTGAGTTCAGGTGGGGGGGGGGGGGTTGTGAAATCTAGCTAATTGCTAATTAGCAGCACACTATTTGGAGTGAGTTCAGGTGGGGGGGGGGGGGTTGTGAAATCTAGCTAATTGCTAATTAGCAGCACACTATTTGGAGTGAGTTCAGGTGGGGGGGGGGGGGTTGTGAAATCTAGCTAATTGCTAATTAGCAGCACACTATTTGGAGTGAGTTCAGGTGGGGGGGGGGGGTTGTGAAATCTAGCTAATTGCTAATTAGCAGCACACTATTTGGAGTGAGTTCAGGTGGGGGGGGGGGGTTGTGAAATCTAGCTAATTGCTAATTCTAAGCACACTAAATACACTCCAACAAAATACATTCAAAATGAGTAGACTAGGTGGATATGTTCCCATCACTTCATGCTGGGAAGGTTATTGAAGGAAACTATACATGCATGACAAAAAATAACAGGAAAAAATCCCAGCATGTGTGAGGATAAAAAGGGGACATTCACACTATATTGCAATGATGGGAAGTAGTGTTTGAAGCAAGAAATACATTACTTTATCAAAGATTACATAAAAGAACATGTGATGCTAATAAAAGAAAAATATCTTACCTTAATATAGTCCTTCTGCAGGACCTGTATGATGGCAGAACAGGTCTCTGGGATAATGATCCCCAGAGCCTGGGGGGAGATGCCTGTCGAGAACTTAAGGTCCTGCAGGCTTCTCCCTGTGGCCAAATACCGCAACGTGGCAACTAGCCTCTGCTCCGGAGTGATGGCTTGCCTCATGCAGGTATCCTGCCTGCTGATATAGGGGGTCAGCAAAGCCACCAAACGATCAAAAACGGGGTCCGTCATCCGGAGAAAGTTCCTGAAATCCTCAGGATTATTCTCACGGATCTCACGGAGCAAAGGCATGTGACAGAACTGGTCACGCTGAAGCAACCAATTCTTGGTCCATGAACTCCTCCTCGCCCTGTTCATGGACTGGTCTTGGGCTGAAGAATAAACTACAGCACCAAGCACATACAATGCACGAGCTCTACGACGAGTACGTACAGGTAACATGGCTTCAAAACGGTCGGCTGGTCAGAACGCACTAAACAGAACGCACTGAAGAACAGCAAGGCCTGTGAAGAACGACCTGAAAATCAGGAACGAGCGGCCAATAAAACAAAGATTTCTCAATGCCAACTGACCAAACGCACTGAAAAGCAGATACAAACCTCACAAGCACAGACTGAACACCAGTTAAAACGAACTGAAAAATACGAGTCTCACAAGCGCGAATCGTCTCTCACCAAACTTCTACTAACACGAGATAAACACGAGATTAGCAGAAGGAGCCCAAAGGGTGTCGTACGGGCTATTGAACTTCCGTTTTATAGTCTCGTCGGACTTGGTGTACGTCACAGCGTACTAAACTGGCGTACTTTTGTGTGGTCGTGTGTGGGCAAGTCCGTTCGTAAGAAAGTCTGCCCCAAGTCCGCCGAAGGTACGCCGGAAGTATGTCGGACAGACTGTCCGACTTTTGTAGCTGCAAAGTCCGACCGTGTGTACGCGGCATTGGAGGGGATGATAAGGGACTATATACAAGATTTTAGTAATAAGAACGATATCATTAGCAGTAATCAGCATGGATTCATGAAGAATCGTTCTTACCAAACCAATCTATTAACCTTCTATGAGGAGGTGAGTTGCCATCTAGATAAAGGAAGGCCCGTAGACGTGGTGTATCTGGATTTTACAAAAGCATTTGACACAGTTCCCCATAAACGTTTACTGTACAAAATAAGGTGCGTTGGCATGGACCATAGGGTGAGTACATGAATTGAAAACTGGCTACAAGGGCGAGTTCAGAGGGTGGTGATAAATGTGGAGTACTCGGAATGGCCACCTGCCTTCATCCCAACACACCTGAACCATCCACCTGCCCTCATCCCAACACACCTGAACCATCCACCTGCCTTCATCCCAACACACCTGAACCATCCACCTGCCTTCATCCCAACACACCTGAGCCGTCCACCTGCCCTCATCCCGACACACCTGAGCCGTCCACCCGCCTTCATCCCGACACACCTGAGCCGTCCACCCGCCTTCATCCCAACACACCTGAGCCGTCCACCTGCCTTCATCCCAACACACCTGAACCGTCCACCTGCCCTCATCCCAACACACCTGAACCATCCACCTGCCCTCATCCCAACACACCTGAACCATCCCCCTGCCTTCATCCCAACACACCTGAACCATCCACCTGCCTTCATCCCAACACACCTGAACCATCCACCTGCCCACAT
Organism: Lithobates clamitans; assembly: GCA_037952925.1. Taxonomy (NCBI): domain Eukaryota; kingdom Metazoa; phylum Chordata; class Amphibia; order Anura; family Ranidae; genus Lithobates; species Lithobates clamitans. The sequence continues at coordinate 37,975 of JBBGZY010002897.1, read as the reverse complement.
CCCAACACACCTGAACCATCCACCTGCCTTCATCCCAACACACCTGAACCATCCACCTGCCCACATCCCAACACACCTGAACCATCCACCTGCCTTCATCCCAACACACCTGAACCATCCACCTGCCTTCATCCCAACACACCTGAACCATCCACCTGCCCGCATCTCGACACACCTGAACCATCCACCTGCCCTCATCCCGACACACCTGAACCATCCACCTGCCTTAATCCCAACACACCTGAACCATCCACCTGCCCTCATCCCAACACACCTGAACCATCCACCTGCCCGCATCTCGACACACCTGAACCATCCACCTGCCCTCATCCCGACACACCTGAACCATCCACCTGCCTTAATCCCAACACACCTGAACCATCCACCTGCCTTCATCCCAACACACCTGAGCCGTCCACCTGCCCTCATCCCAACACACCTGAACCATCCACCTGCCCTCATCCCAACACACCTGAACCATCCACCTGCCTTCATCCCAACACACCTGAGCCGTCCACCTGCCTTCATCCCGACACACCTGAGCCGTCCACCTGCCCTCATCCCAACACACCTGAGCCGTCCACCTGCCTTCATCCCGACACACCTGAGCCGTCCACCTGCCCTCATCCCAACACACCTGAGCCGTCCACACACCTGAGGAGGGGGTGAGGGGAGAGGGGGGGGAGGGGAGAGAGGCAAGGGAGAGGGGGGGTATTGGTTGGGAGAGGGGGAGGATGGGGAGAGGAGGGGGTGAGGGGAGAGGGGGGGGGGGAATGGGAAGAGGGGGGAGAGGGGAGGATCGGTGTGATAGGGAAGGTGTACAGACTTCCATTACACAGGGAGAAGGGGGAGGGGGAAAGGAGGGGGAGGGGGGAGAGGGGAGGTGTAAAGACTTTCATTACACAGGGAGACCGGAAGTGAAGCAGTTCAGCACAAAGCTCCGCCCATGTCCTCCACGGCTCCACCAATCACAAAGAATAAGTGTATAGTGGGAGTGTCGGGGCGCACAGCTCTGCGCCCTGAGGAAACGATAAAGGAAGCCAATCAAACTTCCCAGCTGTAATCACATGACCCCAGAAACGTCGTGCTTCTCATAGCACTTAAAGGTACTTTTTTTTTATCACTAGCTTTGGGGGGGCGGCTCCCCTGCACCCCCTATTTACGGGCCGCCACTAATGTCAATAAAGGGTAATGGCCGTCTTTGGTCACGGATGGGCTCTGCGACAAATACAACGAGCCACGTACCCACCAAATCCATACGATTCGGCAGCCAATCAAAGCACAGAGGGAGAACACCCCCCCCCCCCCGGCTATATATACATTATACGAGCGGCGCGTCCTCCGGAGGAAATCATCTCATTATCTGGAAGATCTCTGTGTGGTTTATAATGTAACATTTCCAGACAAACCGCCGAGTATAATGTATATAATGTGTCCGACCACTGCGAGCCCATCCCTAGAGGACAGATACCGAGATCAGACCATCCCTAGAGGACAGATACCGAGATCAGATCATCCCTAGAGGACAGATACCGAGATCAGATCATGACTCCACAGATACCGAGATCAGACCATTCCTAGAGAACAGATACCGAGATCAGACCATCCCTAGAGGACAGATACCGAGATCAGATCATGACTCCACAGATACCGAGATCAGACCATTCCTAGAGAACAGATACCGAGATCAGACCATCACTCCACAGATCCTGAGATCAGACCATCGCTCCACAGATACCGAGATTAGAACATCGTTCCACAGATACCGAGATCAGACCATCACTCCACAGATACCGAGATCAGACCATCGCTCCACAGATACCGAGATTAGACCATCGTTCCACAGATACCGAGATCAGACCATCACTCCACAGATACTGAGATCAGACCATCGCTCCACAGATACCGAGATTAGACCATCGTTACACAGATACCGAGATCAAACCATCGCTCCACAGATACCGAGATCAGACCATCACTCCACAGATACCGAGATCAGACCATCACTCCACAGATACCGAGATCAGACCATCACTCCACAGATACCGAGATCAGACCATCCCTCCACAGATACCCAGATCAGACCATCGTTCCACAGATACCGAGATCAGACCATCCCTCCCTCCACAGATACCGAGATCAGACCATCCCTCCACAGATACCGAGATCAGACCATCGCTCCACAGATACCGAGATCAGACCACCCCTCCACAGATACCGAGATCAGACCATCGCACCATTTTAATTATCCAGACATAGACTGGGCGGAGGGAACCGCGCATTCATTTAAGGCTCGCCAGTTCCTTAATGTCTTGCAGGACAATTTTATGGGTCAGATGGTAGACGCACCAACTAGAAATAAAACATTACTAGATCTACTGATTACCAACAATACAGACCTGATCACAGATGTGGAAATACGGGGCAATTTAGGGAACAGTGATCACAGGTCAATTAGTTTCAGTATAAATCACACAAATAGGAAATATAAAGGGAATACAAAGACATTGAATTTCAAAAGAGCCAACTTCCCTAAACTACAAACCTTGCTAAAAGGCATAAATTGGGATAAAATATTAGGAACAAAGAATACGGAGGAGAGATGGGTTTGCTTTAAGAGCATATTAAATAAGGGCATTAGCCAATGTATCCCATTGGGTAATACATTTAAAAGAGCGAACAAACATCCTGGATGGCTTAACTCCAATGTAAAAATGCATATAAAAGCAAAGGAGAAGGCCTTCAAAAAATACAAGGTTGAGGGATCATCATCAGCATTCAGACTTTATAAAGAATGCAATAAGAAATGTAAGGGTGCAATTAGGACAGCTAAGATAGAACATGAAAGACACATAGCGGAGGAGAGCAAAAAAAATCCCAAGAAATTCTTTAAGTATGTAAACAGTAAAAAAGGGAGGACAGACCATATTGGCCCCATAAAGAATGAGGAAGGACATCTGGTTACAAAGGATGGGGAGATGGTGAAGGTATTGAATTTATTCTTCTCCTCAGTCTTCAGGAGTGAATCGGGGGGCTTCAGTAACCAAAACTGCAGTGTTTATCCTCAGGACACAACACAGGAAGCACCTCCATGGTTAACAGAGGACAGAATTAAAATTAGACTTGAGAAACTTAACATTAATAAATCACCGGGACCAGATGGCTTGCATCCGAGGGTACTTAGGGAACTTAGTCAAGTGATTGCCAGACCGTTGTTCCTAATTATTACTGACGTTTTACTTTCTGGAATGGTACCAGGTGATTGGAGAAAAGCCAATGTAGCACCAATATTTTAAAAGGGCCCAAAATACATCCCTGAGAATTACAGACCAGTTAGCCTAACATCAATAGTATGTAAACTCTTGGAGGGGATGATAAGGGACTATATACAAGATTTTAGTAATAAGAACGATATCATTAGCAGTAATCAGCATTGATTCATGAAGAATCGTTCTTACCAAACCAATCTATTAACCTTCTATGAGGAGGTGAGTTGCCATCTAGATAAAGGAAGGCCCGTAGACGTGGTGTATCTGGATTTTACAAAAGCATTTGACACAGTTCCCCATAAACATTTACTGTACAAAATAAGGTGCGTTGGCATGGACCATAGGGGGAGTACATGGATTGAAAACTGGCTACAAGGGCGAGTTCAGAGGGTGGTGATAAATGGGGAGTACTCAGAATGGTCAGGGGTGGGTAGTGGGGTCCCCCAGGGTTCTGTGCTGGGACCAATCCTATTTAATTTGTTTATAAACGATCTGGAGGATGGGATAAACAGTTCAATCTCTGTATTTGCAGATGATACTAAGCTAAGCAGGGCAATAACTTCTCCGCAGGATGTGGAAATCTTGCAAAAAGATCTGAACAAATTAATGGGGGAGGGGCGACTACATGGCAAATGAGGTTCAATGTAGAAAAATGTAAAATAATGCATTTGGGTGTCAAAAATCTGAATGCAATCTATAGACTGGGGGGAGAACCTCTGGGGGGATCTAGGATGGAAAAGGACCTGGGGGTCCTAGTAGATGATAGGCTCAGCAATGCCATGCAATGCCAAGCTGCTGCTAATAAAGCAAACAGAATATTGGCATTAAAAGGGGGATCAACTCCAGAGATAAAACGATAATTCTCCCGCTCTACAAGACTCTGGTCCGGCCGCACCTGGAGTATGCTGTCCAGTTCTGGGCACCAGTCCTCAGGAAGGACGTACTGGAAATGGAGCGACTACAAAGAAGGGCAACAAAGCTAATAAAGGGTCTGGAGGATCTTAGTTATGAGGAAAGGTTGTGAGCTCTGAACTTATTCTCTCTGGAGAAGAGACGCTTGAGAGGGGATATGATTTCATTGTATAAATACCGGACTGGTGACCCCACAATATACAAATACCGGACTGGTGACCCCACAATATACAAATACCGGACTGGTGACCCCACAATATATAAATACCAGACTGGTGACCCCACAATATATAAATACCGGACTGGTGACCCCACAATATACAAATACCGGACTGGTGACCCCACAATATATATACACCGGACTGGTGACCCCACAATATATAAATACCGGACTGGTGACCCCACAATATACAAATACCGGACTGGTGACCCCACAATATACAAATACCGGACTGGTGACCCCACAATATACAAATACCGGACTGGTGACCCCACAATATATAAATACCAGACTGGTGACCCCACAATATATAAATACCGGACTGGTGACCCCACAATATACAAATACCGGACTGGTGACCCCACAATATATATACACCGGACTGGTGACCCCACAATATATAAATACCGGACTGGTGACCCCACAATATACAAATACCGGACTGGTGACCCCACAATATACAAATACCGGACTGGTGACCCCACAATATATAAATACCGGACTGGTGACCCCACAATATATAAATACCGGACTGGTGACCCCACAATATACAAATACCGGACTGGTGACCCCACAATATATAAATACCGGACTGGTGACCCCACAATATACAAATACCGGACTGGTGACCCCACAATATATAAATACCGGACTGGTGACCCCACAATAAATAAATACCGGACTGGTGACCCCACAATATATAAATACCGGACTGGTGACCCCACAATAAATAAATACCGGACTGGTGACCCCACAATATATAAATACCGGACTGGTGACCCCACAATATACAAATGCCGGACTGGTGACCCCACAATATATAAATACCGGACTGGTGACCCCACAATATATAAATACCGGACTGGTGACCCCACAATATACAAATACCGGACTGGTGACCCCACAATATACAAATACCGGACTGGTGACCCCACAATATATAAATACCGGACTGGTGACCCCACAATATATAAATACCGGACTGGTGACCCCACAATATATAAATACCGGACTGGTGACCCCACAATATATAAATACCGGACTGGTGACCCCACAATAGGGAAATACCGGACTGGTGACCCCACAATATATAAATACCGGACTGGTGACCCCACAATAGAGAAATACCGGACTGGTGACCCCACAATATACAAATACCGGACTGGTGACCCCACAATATACAAATACCAGACTGGTGACCCCACAATATACAAATACCGGACTGGTGACCCCACAATATACAAATACCGGACTGGTGACCCCACAATATATAAATACCAGACTGGTGACCCCACAATATATAAATACCGGACTGGTGACCCCACAATATACAAATACCGGACTGGTGACCCCACAATATATATACACCGGACTGGTGACCCCACAATATATAAATACCGGACTGGTGACCCCACAATATACAAATACCGGACTGGTGACCCCACAATATACAAATACCGGACTGGTGACCCCACAATATACAAATACCGGACTGGTGACCCCACAATATATAAATACCAGACTGGTGACCCCACAATATATAAATACCGGACTGGTGACCCCACAATATACAAATACCGGACTGGTGACCCCACAATATATATACACCGGACTGGTGACCCCACAATATATAAATACCGGACTGGTGACCCCACAATATACAAATACCGGACTGGTGACCCCACAATATACAAATACCGGACTGGTGACCCCACAATATATAAATACCGGACTGGTGACCCCACAATATATAAATACCGGACTGGTGACCCCACAATATACAAATACCGGACTGGTGACCCCACAATATATAAATACCGGACTGGTGACCCCACAATATACAAATACCGGACTGGTGACCCCACAATATATAAATACCGGACTGGTGACCCCACAATAAATAAATACCGGACTGGTGACCCCACAATATATAAATACCGGACTGGTGACCCCACAATAAATAAATACCGGACTGGTGACCCCACAATATATAAATACCGGACTGGTGACCCCACAATATACAAATGCCGGACTGGTGACCCCACAATATATAAATACCGGACTGGTGACCCCACAATATATAAATACCGGACTGGTGACCCCACAATATACAAATACCGGACTGGTGACCCCACAATATACAAATACCGGACTGGTGACCCCACAATATATAAATACCGGACTGGTGACCCCACAATATATAAATACCGGACTGGTGACCCCACAATATACAAATACCGGACTGGTGACCCCACAATATATAAATACCGGACTGGTGACCCCACAATATATAAATACCGGACTGGTGACCCCACAATATATAAATACCGGACTGGTGACCCCACAATATATAAATACCGGACTGGTGACCCCACAATAGGGAAATACCGGACTGGTGACCCCACAATATATAAATACCGGACTGGTGACCCCACAATAGAGAAATACCGGACTGGTGACCCCACAATATACAAATACCGGACTGGTGACCCCACAATATACAAATACCAGACTGGTGACCCCACAATATACAAATACCGGACTGGTGACCCCACAATATACAAATACCGGACTGGTGACCCCACAATAAATAAATACCGGACTGGTGACCCCACAATATACAAATACCGGACTGGTGACCCCACAATATACAAATACCGGACTGGTGACCCCACAATAAATAAATACCGGACTGGTGACCCTACAATATACAAATACCGGACTGGTGACCCCACAATAAATAAATACCGGACTGGTGACCCCACAATATATAAATACCGGACTGGTGACCCCACAATATATAAATACCGGACTGGTGACCCCACAATATACAAATACCGGACTGGTGACCCCACAATATATAAATACCGGACTGGTGACCTCCTAATATATAAATACCGGACTGGTGACCCCACAATATACAAATACCGGACTGGTGACCCCACAATAAATAAATACCGGACTGGTGACCCCACAATATACAAATACCGGACTGGTGACCCCACAATATACAAATACCGGACTGGTGACCCCACAATATACAAATACCGGACTGGTGACCCCACAATATATAAATACCGGACTGGTGACCCCACAATATACAAATACCGGACTGGTGACCCCACAATAAATAAATACCGGACTGGTGACCCCACAATATATAAATACCGGACTGGTGACCCCACAATATACAAATACCGGACTGGTGACCCCACAATATACAAATACCGGACTGGTGACCCCACAATATATAAATACCGGACTGGTGACCCCACAATATATAAATACCGGACTGGTGACCCCACAATATATAAATACCGAACTGGTGACCCCACAATATACAAATACCAGACTGGTGACCCCACAATATATAAATACCGGATTGGTGACCCCACAATATACAAATACCTGACTGGTGACCCCACAATATATAAATACCGGACTGGTGACCCCACAATGTACAAATACCGGACTGGTGACCCCACAATATATAAATACCGGACTGGTGACCCCACAATGTACAAATACCGGACTGGTGACCCCACAATATATATATACCGGACTGGTGACCCCACAATATATAAATACCGGACTGGTGACCCCACAATATATAAATACCGGACTGGTGACCCCACAATATACAAATACCGGACTGGTGACCCCACAATATACAAATACCGGACTGGTGACCCCACAATATATAAATACCGGACTGGTGACCCCACAATATATAAATACCGGACTGGTGACCCCACAATAGGGATAAAACTTTTTCGCAGAAGAGAGTTTAATAAGACTCGTGGCCACTCATTACAATTAGAAGAAAAGAGGTTTAACCTTAAACTACGTAGAGGGTTCTTTACTGTAAGAGCGGTAAGGATGTGGAATTCCCTTCCACAGGCGGTGGTCTCAGCGGGGAGCATTGATAGCTTCAAGAAACTATTAGATAATCACCTGAATGACCGCAATATACAGGGATATACAATGTAATACTGACACATAATCACACACATAGGTTGGACTTGATGGACTTGTGTCTTTTTTCAACCTCACCTAATATGTAACTATGTAACTATGTAACTATGTATACTCTCTCCATATGAGTTATCTCAGGTTCTCGGTCAGATCTCGGTATGGATGGGATGTCGGTATCGGTCAGATCTCGGTATGGATGGGATGTCGGTATCGGTCAGATCTCGGTATGGATGGGATGTCGGTATCGGTCAGATCTCGGTATGGATGGGATGTCGGTATCGGTCAGATCTCGGTATGGGTCAGATCTCGGTATGGATGGGATGTCGGTTTCGGTCAGATCTCGGTATGGATGGGATGTCGGTGTCGGTCAGATCTCGGTATGGATGGGATGTCGGTATCGGTCAGATCTCGGTATGGATGGGATGTCGGTATCGGTCAGATCTCGGTATCAGTCAGATCTCGGTATCAGTCAGATCTCGGTATGGATGGGATGTCGGTATCAGTCAGATCTCGGTATGGATGGGATGTCGGTATCGGTCAGATCTCGGTATGGGTCAGATCTCGGTATGGATGGGATGTCGGTTTCGGTCAGATCTCGGTATGGATGGGATGTCGGTGTCGGTCAGATCTCGGTATGGATGGGATGTCGGTATCGGTCAGATCTCGGTATGGATGGGATGTCGGTATCGGTCAGATCTCGGTATCAGTCAGATCTCGGTATCAGTCAGATCTCGGTATGGATGGGATGTCGGTATCAGTCAGATCTCGGTATGGATGGGATGTCGGTATCGGTCAGATCTCGGTATGGGTCAGATCTCGGTATGGATGGGATGTCGGTATCGGTCAGATCTCGGTATGGGTCAGATCTCGGTATGGATGGGATGTCGGTATCGGTCAGATCTCGGTATGGGTCAGATCTCGGTATCTGTGGGTTGGGTTGGTCATTGTATGTGGGATGTGAAGATACGTTGATTATTCTCACATTGTGAATTATCTCAGGTTATCGGTTCCTCGTTCTCTCGCCTCCCCCTCCCCCCTCCCCCGGGCTCTGTGGATACAAAGTATTTGGTTTCTGACATCCATTATTGGTGCCTCTGTGGTCCTCCATCCACTCTAATAGCATCGCCCCTCCTCCTCCTCACTCTCAGACCGCATGTTTAGAGACATCAAACTTCAGCAGAATCCCATCAGACACTTGGGCGTCCGCTCCCTGCCGGTCTACTGCAGTCACCGGGACCCCTTCAGCATCCTGCAGACTACGCCAAACTTCCTATAAAGAGGAGTCCCAGCTTCTCCCCTGACAGAAGAGTCCCAGCCTCTCCCCAGACAGAGGAGTCCCAGCCTCTCCCCAGACAGAAGAGTCCCAACCTCTCCCCGGACAGAAGAGTCCCAGCTTCTCCCCGGACAGAAGAGTCCCAGCCTCTCCCCGGACAGAAGAGTCCCAGCTTCTCCCCAGACAGAAGAGTCCCAGCCTCTCCCCGGACAGAAGAGTCCCAGCCTCTCCCCGGACAGAAGAGTCCCAGCCTCTCCCCGGACAGAAGAGTCCCAGCTTCTCCCCAGACAGAAGAGTCCCAGCCTCTCCCCGGACAGAAGAGTCCCAACCTCTCCCCGGACAGAAGAGTCTCAGCCTCTCCCCGGACAGAAGAGTCCCAGCTTCTCCCCAGACAGAAGAGTCCCAGCCTCTCCCCAGACAGAAGAGTCCCAACCTCTCCCCGGACAGAAGAGTCCCAGCTTCTCCCCGGACAAAAGAGTCCCAACCTCTCCCCAGACAGAAGAGTCCCAAACTCTCCCCAGACAGAAGAGTCCCAGCTTCTCCCCGGACAGAAGAGTCCCAACCTCTCCCCAGACAGAAGAGTCCCAAACTCTCCCCAGACAGAGGAGTCCCAGCTTCTCCCCAGACAGAAGAGTCCCAGCTTCTCCCCGGACAGAAGAGTCCCAGCTTCTCCCCAGACAGAAGAGTCCCAACCTCTCCCCTGACAGAAGAGTCCCAGCCTCTCCCCAGACAGAAGAGTCCCAGCTTCTCCCCGGACAGAAGAGTCCCAGCCTCTCCCCGGACAGAAGAGTCCCAACCTCTCCCCAGACAGAAGAGTCCCAGCCTCTCCCCGGACAGAAGAGTCCCAGCCTCTCCCCAGACAGAAGAGTCCCAGCCTTTCCCCGGACAGAAGAGTCCCAGCTTCTCCCCAGACAGAAGAGTCCCAACCTCTCCCCAGACAGAAGAGTCCCAGCCTCTCCCCGGACAGAAGAGTCCCAACCTCTCCCCGGACAGAAGAGTCCCAACCTCTCCCCGGACAGAAGAGTCCCAACCTCTCCCCAGACAGAAGAGTCCCAACCTCTCCCCGGACAGAAGAGTCCCAACCTCTCCCCGGACAGAAGAGTCCCAGCCTCTCCCCAGACAGAAGAGTCCCAATCTCTCCCCAGACAGAAGAGTCCCAACCTCTGCCCGGACATTAGAGTCCCAGCCTGTCCCCGGACAGAAGAGTCCCAACCTCTCCCCGGACAGAAGAGTCCCAACCTCTCCCCGGACAGAAGAGTCCCAGCCTCTCCCCGGACAGAAGAGTCCCAGCCTCTCCCCGGACAGAAGAGTCCCAGCCTCTCCCCAGACAGAAGAGTCCCAACCTCTCCCCGGACAGAAGAGTCCCAGCTTCTCCCCAGACAGAAGAGTCCCAGCCTCTCCCCTGACATAGGAGTCCCAGCCTCTCCCCGGACAGAAGAGTCCCAGCCTGTCCCCAGACAGAAGAGTCCCAGCCTTTCCCCGGACAGAAGAGTCCCAGCCTCTCCCCTGACATAGGAGTCCCAGCCTCTCCCCGGACAGAAGAGTCCCAGCCTCTCCCCGGACAGAAGAGTCCCAGCCTGTCCCCAGACAGAAGAGTTCCAGCCTTTCCCCGGACAGAAGAGACCCAGCCTCTCCCCAGACAGAAGAGTCCCAGCCTCTCCCCGGACAGAAGAGTCCCAGCTTCTCCCTGGACAGAAGAGTCCCAGCCTCTCCCCGGACACAAGAGTCCCAGCCTCTCCCCGGACAAAAGAGTCCCAACCTCTCCCCGGACAGAAGAGTCCCAGCCTGTCCCCAGACAGAAGAGTCCCAGCCTTTCCCCGGACAGAAGAATCCCAGCCTCTCCCCGGACAGAAGAGTCCCAGCCTCTCCCCGGACAGAAGAGTCCCAGTCTCTCTCCAGACAGAAGAGTCCCAGCCTCTCCCCTGACATAGGAGTCCCAGCCTCTCCCCAATGGATATCCTGAAACCCCCACAGGGAGCTGAGGAAGAGGAGAGCGATTTGAAGGCTTCTGACTTAGCCACCTTCGCCGGTAACTCAACGCTTCACGGAATCAGCCATGTCTTCCTGCCAGGAGGGGTGACCCCGCGCCGGGTGTTCTGGGCTTGCGCCTTCCTGGCGTCCCTCAGCTGCTTCCTCTTCCAAGTGGCCGACCGAATCATCTACTACTCGGAGTTCCACCATGTCACCACTTTGGATGAGGAGGAAAGCCAACTCATGACCTTCCCAGCCATCACTATCTGCAATTATAACAAATTCCGGAAGAGCCAGCTGACCCGCAATGACCTGGAGTGGCTGGACAAGTTCCTGGGCTGGGGGGAAAACAAGAGCGGGGCCATTAACAGCCTCAATCTGACGGACAAGGAGTTCACATCCGTGAAGGTCAACATGCTGGAGTTCTATGACCGGACTGGGCACTCTATGGACGAAATGATCTTGGAGTGCCGTTATCGGAACCAGGAGTGTGGCCCAATGAACTTCTCGGTGGTGAGTACCCCTAAATGGATGGCGGTTGTATGTCTTCTAGATGGGGCCATGTGGGAGGGTTCGCCATGTGTGGTGGGCACCAAGCATGGGGCCAGCATGACATTGCCACCTAGTATGTGAAAGGGGTCATTATGGGCAATCTCTCTGTTTGATCCCTATGAGGGGCTCTTATTAGTACCCAACGACTTGCCGTAATAATGCACCCTCACCGTCCTATGGATTAGCGCTCCATGAGGGGACCACAGTCCCTGACACGTCACCCAGAGATCCCGCATTATCCAAGTGTATCCTGGGGCATCAGATGGGGCAAATGAGCTTCAGGAAATGGCAGAGAATGACTGGAAGAGAAGCGACAACCAATCAGAAAAGATCACTTTGGGGTCAGGAAAGGTCACTGTTAGGTCAAGAGTGACCAGACAGGGTCAATGCAAGGTTAGAGGGCCAAAAAAACAAGGTCACTTCAGGTGTCATCCACACATCATTGCAGGCTAGAGATCACCAAACAAGGTCACTGCAGGGTCAAGAGTCCCCAGTCAGGGTCACTGCTGGGTCAGGTGTCACCAGTCAGGAGAGTCATTGCCGGGTCAAGAATCACCAGTCAGTGTCACTGCCAGGTCAAAAATCACCAGTTAGGGTCACTGCCAGGTCAAGAATCACCAGTCAAGGTCACTGCTGGGTCAATAATCCCTTGTCAGGGTCATTGCTGCTCAAGAATCACAAGTCAGGGTCACTGCCGGGTCAAGAATCACCGGTTAGGGTCACTGCCAGGTCAAGAATCACCAGTCAGGGTCACTGCTGGGTCAGGAATTACCAGTCAAGGTCACTGCTGGGTCAAGAATCACCAGTTAGGGTCACTGCTGGGTCAGGAATTACCAGCCAGGGTCACTGCCGGGTCAAGAATCACCAGTCAGAGTCACTGCTGGGTCTGGAATTACCAGTCAGGGTCACTGCTGGGTCAAGAATCACCAGTTAGGGTCACTGCTGGGTCAGGAATTACCAGCCAGGGTCACTGCCGGGTCAAGAATCACCAGTTATGGTCACTGCTGGGTCAAGAATCAGCAGTCAGGGTCACTGCCGGGTCAAGAATCACCAGTCAGGGTCACTGCTGGGTCTGGAATTACCAGTCAGGGTCACTGCCAGGTCAGGAATCACCAGTCAGGGTCACTGCTGGGTCAAGAATCATCAGTTAGGGTCACTGCTGGGTCAAGAATCACCAGTCAGGGTCACTGCCAGGTCAGGAATCACCAGTCAGGGTCACTGCCAGGTCAGGAATCACCAGTCAGGGTCACTGCTGGGTCAAGAATCACCAGTCAGGGTCACTGCCAGGTCAGGAATCACCAGTCAGGGTCACTGCCAGGTCAGGAATCACCAGTCAGGGTCACTGCTGGGTCAAGAATCACCAGTCAGGGTCACTGCCAGGTCAGGAATCACCAGTCAGGGTCACTGCCAGGTCAGGAATCACCAGTCAGGGTCACTGCCAGGTCAGGAATCACCAGTCAGGGTCACTGCCAGGTCAAGAATCACCAGTCAGGGTCACTGCCAGGTCAAGAATCACCAGTCAGGGTCACTGCCAGGTCAGGAATCACCAGTCAGGGTCACTGAGGGGTCAAGAATCACCAGGCAGGGTCACTGACTCTGTATATCACTCCTGATCTCTGCGCTCTGTACATCACTCCTGATCCCTGCACTATTCTACATTACATACTCCTGATCCCTGCATTCTGTACAACACTCCTGACCCCTGCACTATTCTACATTTCATACTCCTGACCCCTGCATTCTGTACAACACTCCTGACCCCTGCACTATTCTACATTACATACTCCTGATCCCTGCATTCTGTACAACTCTCCTGACACTTGCACATTCTACATTACTTACTCCTGGCCCCTGCACTCTGTACATCACTCCTGATCTCTGCACTTTGTACATCACTCCTGATCCCTGCACTATTCTACATTACTCACTCCTGACCCCTGCGCTCTGTACATCACTCCTGACCCCTGCACATTGTACATTGCTTACTTCTGACCTTTGCACACTGTACATAATTCCTGACCCCTGCACTCTGTAAGTCACTCCTGACACCTGCACATTATACATTACTTCTTCAGACCCCTGCACATTCTACATGAGGTACTCCTGACCCCTGCAATCTGTACAACACTCCTGACCTCTGCACATTCTACATTACTTACTCCTGACCCCTGAGCTCTGTACAACACTCCTGACCCCTGTACTATTCCACATTACTTGCTCCTGACCTCTGCACTCTGAACAACACTCATGACCCCTGCACTCTATACATCACTCCTGACCCCTGCACTCTATACATCACTCCAAATCCCTGCACATTCTATGTTACTTACTCTTGACCCCTGCACTCTATACATCATTCATGACCCCTGCACTATTCTACATGACTTACTCCTGACCTTTGCACTCTGTACATCACTGCTGACCCCTGCACTATTCTACATTACTTCCTCCTGACCCCTGCACTCTGTACATCACTCCTGACCCCGGCACACTGTACATCACTGCTGACCCCTGCACTATTCTACATTACTTACTCCTGATCCCTGCATTCTGTACAACACTCCTGACCCCTGCACTATTCTACATTACATACTCCTGACCCCTGCATTCTGTACAACACTCCTGACCCCTGCACTATTCTACATTACATACTCCTGATCCCTGCATTCTGTACAACTCTCCTGACACTTGCACATTCTATATTACTTACTCCTGGCCCCTGCACTCTGTACATCACTCCTGATCCCTGCACTATTCTACATTACTTACTCCTGAGCCCTGCACTCTGTACATCACTCCTGATCCCTGCACATTATACATAACTCACTCCTGGCCCCTGCGCTCTGTACATCACTCCTGACCCCTACACATTGTACATTGCTTACTTCTGACCTTTGCACACTGTACATAATTCCTGACCCCTGCACTCTGTAAGTCACTCCTGACGCCTGCACATTATACATTACTTCTCCAGACCCCTGCACATTCTACATGAGGTACTCCTGACCCCTGCAATCTGTACAACACTCCTGATCCCTGCACATTATACATAACTTACTCCTGACCCCTGCACTTTGTACATCACTCCTGATCCCTGCACTATTCTACATTACTTACTCCTGAGCCCTGCACTCTGTACAACACTCCTGATCCCTGCACATTATACATAACTCACTCCTGACCCCTGCGCTCTGTACATCACTCCTGACCCCTACACATTGTACATTGCTTACTTCTGACCTTTGCACACTGTACATAATTCCTGACCCCTGCACTCTGTAAGTCACTCCTGACGCCTGCACATTATACATTACTTCTCCAGACCCCTGCACATTCTACATGAGGTACTCCTGACCCCTGCAATCTGTACAACACTCCTGACTCCTGCACATTCTACATTAATTACTCCTGACCCCTGCGCTCTGTACAACACTCCTGACCCCTGTACTATTCTACATTACTTGCTCCTGACCTCTGCACTCTGAACAACACTCATGACCCCTGCACTCTATACATCACTCCTGACCCCTGCACTCTATACATCACTCCAAATCCCTGCACATTCTATGTTACTTACTCTTGACCCCTGCACTCTATACATCATTCATGACCCCTGCACTATTCTACATGACTTACTCCTGACCCCTGCACTCTGTACATCACTCCTGACCCCGGCACACTGTACATCACTGCTGACCCCTGCACTATTCTACATTACTTACTCCTGACCCCTGCACTCTGTACATCACTCTTGACCCCTGCACTCTGTACAACACCCCTGACCCCTGCACTATTCTACATTACTTACTCTTGACCCCTGCACTCTGTACATCACTCTTGACCCCTGCACTCTGTACAACACCCCTGACCCCTGCACTATTCTACATTACATACTCCTGACCCCTGCACTCTGTACAACACTCCTGACCCCTGCACTAGTCTACATTACTTACTCCTGCCCCCTGCACTCTGTACAACACTCCTGACCCCTGCACTAGTCTACATTACTTACTCCTGACCCCTGCACTCTGTACAACACTCCTGACCCCTGCACTAGTCTACATTACTTACTCCTGCCCCCTGCACTCTGTACAACACTCCTGACCCCTGCACTAGTCTACATTACTTACTCCTGACCCCTGCACTCTGTACAACACTCCTGACCCCTGCACTAGTCTACATTACTTACTCCTGCCCCCTGCACTCTGTACAACACTCCTGACCCCTGCACTCTATACATCACTCCAAATCCCTGCACATTCTATGTTACCTACTCTTGACCCCTGCACTCTATACATCATTCATGACCCCTGCACTATTCTACATTACTTACTCCTGACCTTTGCACTCTGTACATCACCCCTGACCCCTGCACTATTCTACATTACTTCCTCCTGACCCCTGCACTCTGTACATCACTCTTGACCCCTGCACTCTGTACAACACCCCTGACCCCTGCACTATTCTACATTACTTACTCCTGACCCCTGCACTCTGTACATCACTCTTGACCCCTGCACTCTGTACAACACCCCTGACCCCTGCACTATTCTACATTACTTACTCTTGACCCCTGCACTCTGTACAACACTCCTGACCCCTGCACTATTCTACATTACTTACTCCTGACCCCTGCACTCTGTACAACACTCCTGACCCCTGCACTAGTCTACATTACTTACTCCTGCCCCCTGCACTCTGTACAACACTCCTGACCCCTGCACTAGTCTACATTACTTACTACTGACCTCTGCACTCTGTACATCAATCCTGACCCCTGCACTAGTCTACATTCCTTACTACTGACCTCTGCACTCTGTACAATACTCCTGACCCCTTCACATTCTACATTACTTACTCCTGGCCTCTGCACTCTGTACATCAATCCTGACCCCTGCACTATTCTACATTACTTACTCCTGACCCCTGGACTCTGTACAACACTCCTGACCCCTGCACTCTGTACATCACTCATGAACCCTGCACATTCTAAATTACTTACTCCAGACCTCTGCACTCTATACATCACTCCTGACCCCTGCACTATTCTACATTACTTAATTCCGAGCCCTGCACTCTGTACAACACTCCTGACCCCTGCACTCTGTACAACACTCCTGACCCCTGCACTCTGTACAACACTCCTGACCCCTGCACATTATACATAACTTACTCCTGACCCCTGCACTCTGTACATAAACCCTCACCCCTGCACTCTATACATCACTCCTGATCCCTGCACATTCTATGTTACTTACTCCTGACCCCTGCACTCTATACATCACTCCTGATCCCTGCACATTCTATGTTACTTACCCCAACCCCTGCACTCTGCACATCCCTCCTGACCCCTGCACATTCTACATTACTCCTGACCTTTGCACTCTGCACATCCCTCCTGACCCCTGCACATTCTACATTACTCCTGACCTTTGCACTCTGTACATCACTCCTGACCCCTGCACTCTATACATCATTCCTGACCCCTGCACTTTCTACATTACTTACTCCTGACCTTTGCACACTGTACATAACTCCTGACCCCTGCACTCTGTAAGTCACTCCTGACGCCTGCACATTCTATATTACTCCTGACCTCTGCTCTCTGTACAACACTCCTGACCCCTGCACATTCTACATTACTTACTCCTGACCCCTGCGCTCTGTACAACACTCCTGACCCCTGCACTAGTCTACATTACATACTCCTGATCCCTGCATTCTGTACATCACTCCTTACCCCTGCACTATTCTACATTACTTACTCCTGACCTTTGCACTCTGTACATCACTCCTGACCACTGCACATTGCAAATCACTCCTGACCCCTGCACATTCTACATTACTCCTGACCCCGGCACTCTGTACAACACTCCTGACCCCTGCATTCTGTACAACACTCCTGACCCCTGCACTCTGTACAACACTCCTGACCCCTGCACTCTGTACAACACTCCTGACCTCTGCACTCTATACATCACTCCTGATCCCTGCACATTCTATGTTACTTACTCCTGACCCCTGCACTCTGCACATCACTCCTACCCCTGCACATTCTACATTACTCCTGACCTTTGCACTCTGTACATCACTCCTGACCCCTGCACTCTGTACAACACTCCTGACCCCTGCACTCTGTAAGCCACTCCTGATGCCTGCACATTCTACATTACTCCTGACCTTTGCACTCTGTATGTCACTCCTGACCCCTGCACTATTCTACATTACTTACTCCTGACCCCTGCACTCTGTACAACACTCCTGACCCCTGCACTCTGTATGTCTCTCCTGACTCCTGCACTCTATACATCATTCCTGACCCCTGCATTCTGTACATAAACCCTGACCCCTGCACTCTATACATCAATCCTGACCCCTGCACAATCTATGTTACTTTTTTTTAACAAGAAACGTTCTATGTTACTTACCCCTGACCCCTGCACTCTGAACATCACTCTTGACCTTTACACATTCTACATTACTCCTGACCTTTGCACTCTGTACATCACTCCTGACCCCTGCATGTTCTATGTTACTTACTCCTCACCCCTGCACTCTAAACATCACTCCGGCCCCCTTCACATTCTATATTACTTACTCCTGGCCCCTGCACTCTGTACATCACTCCTGATCCCTGCACTATTCTACATTACTTACTCCTGACCCCTGCACTCTGTACAACACTCCTGATCCCTGCACATTATACATAACTTACTCCTGACCCCTGCACTCTGTACAACACTCCTGATCCCTGCACATTATACATAACTTACTCCTGACCCCTGCACTTTGTACATCACTCCTGATCCCTGCACTATTCTACATTACTTACTCCTGAGCCCTGCACTCTGTACAACACTCCTGATCCCTGCACATTATACATAACTCACTCCTGACCCCTGCGCTCTGTACATCACTCCTGACCCCTACACATTGTACATTGCTTACTTCTGACCTTTGCACACTGTACATAATTCCTGACCCCTGCACTCTGTAAGTCACTCCTGACGCCTGCACATTATACATGAGGTACTCCTGACCCCTGCAATCTGTACAACACTCTTGACCCCTGCACATTCTACATTAATTACTCCTGACCCCTGCACTCTATACATCACTCCTGACCCCTGCACTCTATACATCACTCCAAATCCCTGCACATTCTATGTTACTTACTCTTGACCCCTGCACTCTATACATCATTCATGACCCCTGCACTATTCTACATGACTTACTCCTGACCTTTGCACTCTGTACATCACTGCTGACCCCTGCACTATTCTACATTACTTCCTCCTGACCCCTGCACTCTGAACATCACTCTTGACCCCTGCACTCTGTACAACACCCCTGACCCCTGCACTATTCTACATTACTTACTCTTGACCCCTGCACTCTGTACATCACTCTTGACCCCTGCACTCTGTACAACACCCCTTACCCCTGCACTATTCTACATTACTTACTCCTGACCCCTGCACTCTGTACAACACTCCTGACCCCTGCACTAGTCTACATTACTTACTCCTGCCCCCTGCACTCTGTACAACACTCCTGACCCCTGCACTAGTCTACATTACTTACTCCTGACCCCTGCACTCTGTACAACACTCCTGACCCCTGCACTAGTCTACATTACTTACTCCTGCCCCTGCACTCTGTACAACACTCCTGACCCCTGCACTAGTCTACATTACTTACTCCTGACCCCTGCACTCTGTACAACACTCCTGACCCCTGCACTAGTCTACATTACTTACTCCTGCCCCCTGCACTTTGTACAACACTCCTGACCCCTGCACTCTATACATCACTCCAAATCCCTGCACATTCTATGTTACCTACTCTTGACCCCTGCACTCTATACATCATTCATGACCCCTGCACTATTCTACATTACTTACTCCTGACCTTTGCACTCTGTACATCACCCCTGACCCCTGCACTATTCTACATTACTTACTCCTGACCCCTGCACTCTGTACATCACTCTTGACCCCTGCACTCTGTACAACACCCCTGACCCCTGCACTATTCTACATTACTTACTCCTGACCCCTGCTCTCTGTACATCACTCTTGACCCCTGCACTATTCTACATTACTTACTCTTGACCCCTGCACTCTGTACAACACTCCTGACCCCTGCACTATTCTACATTACTTACTCCTGACCCCTGCACTCTGTACAACACTCCTGACCCCTGCACTAGTCTACATTACTTACTCCTGCCCCCTGCACTCTGTACAACACTCCTGACCCCTGCACTAGTCTACATTACTTACTACTGACCTCTGCACTCTGTACATCAATCCTGACCCCTGCACTAGTCTACATTCCTTACTACTGACCTCTGCACTCTGTACAACACTCCTGACCCCTTCACATTCTACATTACTTACTCCTGGCCTCTGCACTCTGTACATAAACCCTGACCCCTGCACTCTATACATCAATCCTGACCCCTGCACTATTCTACATTACTTACTCCTGACCCCTGGACTCTGTACAACACTCCTGACCCCTGCACTATTCTACATTACTTACTCCTGACCCCTGGACTCTGTACAACACTCCTGACCCCTGCACTATTCTACATTACTTACTCCTGACCCCTGCACTCTGTACATCACTCATGAACCCTGCACATTCTAAATTACTTACTCCAGACCTCTGCACTCTATACATCACTCCTGACCCCTGCACTATTCTACATTACTTAATTCCGAGCCCTGCACTCTGTACAACACTCCTGACCCCTGCACTCTGTACAACACTCCTGACCCCTGCACTCTGTACAACACTCCTGACCCCTGCACATTATACATAACTTACTCCTGACCCCTGCACTCTGTACATAAACCCTCACCCCTGCACTCTATACATCACTCCTGATCCCTGCACTTTTCTGCATTACTTACTCCTGACCCCTGCACTCTGTACAACACTCCTGACCCCTGCACATTCTATGTTACTTACTCCTGACCCCTGCACTCTTCACATCACTCCTGATCCCTGCACATTCTATGTTACTTACCCCCAACCCCTGCACTCTGCACATCCCTCCTGACCCCTGCACATTCTACATTACTCCTGACCTTTGCACTCTGCACATCCCTCCTGACCCCTGCACATTCTACATTACTCCTGACCTTTGCACTCTGTACATCACTCCTGACCCCTGCACTCTATACATCATTCCTGACCCCTGCACTTTCTACATTACTTACTCCTGACCTTTGCACACTGTACATAACTCCTGACCCCTGCACTCTGTAAGTCACTCCTGACGCCTGCACATTCTATATTACTCCTGACCTCTGCTCTCTGTACAACACTCCTGACCCCTGCACATTCTACATGACGTACTCCTGATCCCTGCAATCTGTACAACACTCCTGAGCCCTGCACATTCTACATTACTTACTCCTGACCCCTGCGCTCTGTACAACACTCCTGACCCCTGCACTAGTCTACATTACATACTCCTGATCTCTGCACTCTGTACATCACTCCTTACCCCTGCACTATTCTACATTACTTACTCCTGACCTTTGCACTCTGTACATCACTCCTGACCACTGCACATTGCAAATCACTCCTGACCCCTGCACATTCTACATTACTCCTGACCCCTGCACTCTGTACAACACTCCTGACCCCTGCACTCTGTACAACACTCATGAACCCTGCACATTCTAAATTACTTACTCCAGACCTCTGCACTCTATACATCACTCCTGACCCCTGCACTATTCTACATTACTTAATTCCGAGCCCTGCACTCTGTACAACACTCCTGACCCCTGCACTCTGTACAACACTCCTGACCCCTGCACTCTGTACAACACTCCTGACCCCTGCACATTATACATAACTTACTCCTGACCCCTGCACTCTGTACATAAACCCTCACCCCTGCACTCTATACATCACTCCTGATCCCTGCACTTTTCTGCATTACTTACTCCTGACCCCTGCACTCTGTACAACACTCCTGACCCCTGCACATTCTATGTTACTTACTCCTGACCCCTGCACTCTTCACATCACTCCTGATCCCTGCACATTCTATGTTACTTACCCCCAACCCCTGCACTCTGCACATCCCTCCTGACCCCTGCACATTCTACATTACTCCTGACCTTTGCACTCTGCACATCCCTCCTGACCCCTGCACATTCTACATTACTCCTGACCTTTGCACTCTGTACATCACTCCTGACCCCTGCACTCTATACATCATTCCTGACCCCTGCACTTTCTACATTACTTACTCCTGACCTTTGCACACTGTACATAACTCCTGACCCCTGCACTCTGTAAGTCACTCCTGACGCCTGCACATTCTATATTACTCCTGACCTCTGCTCTCTGTACAACACTCCTGACCCCTGCACATTCTACATGACGTACTCCTGATCCCTGCAATCTGTACAACACTCCTGAGCCCTGCACATTCTACATTACTTACTCCTGACCCCTGCGCTCTGTACAACACTCCTGACCCCTGCACTAGTCTACATTACATACTCCTGATCTCTGCACTCTGTACATCACTCCTTACCCCTGCACTATTCTACATTACTTACTCCTGACCTTTGCACTCTGTACATCACTCCTGACCACTGCACATTGCAAATCACTCCTGACCCCTGCACATTCTACATTACTCCTGACCCCTGCACTCTGTACAACACTCCTGACCCCTGCACTCTGTACAACACTCCTGACCCCTGCACTCTGTACAACACTCCTGACCTCTGCACTCTATACATCACTCCTGATCCCTGCACATTCTATGTTACTTACTCCTGACCCCTGCACTCTGCACATCACTCCTACCCCTGCACATTCTACATTACTCCTGACCTTTGCACTCTGTACATCACTCCTGACCCCTGCACTCTGTACAACACTCCTGACCCCTGCACTCTGTAAGCCACTCCTGACGCCTGCACATTCTACATCACTCCTGACCCCTGCACTCTGTACATCACTCATGTCCCCTGCACATTCTACATTACTCCTGACCTTTGCACTCTGTATGTCACTCCTGACCCCTGCACTATTCTACATTACTTACTCCTGACCCCTGCACTCTGTACAACACTCCTGACCCCTGCACTCTGTATGTCTCTCCTGACTCCTGCACTCTATACATCATTCCTGACCCCTGCACTCTATACATCAATCCTGACCCCTGCACAATCTATGTTACTTTTTTTAACAAGAAACGTTCTATGTTACTTACCCCTGACCCCTGCACTCTGAACATCACTCTTGACCTTTACACATTCTACATTACTCCTGACCTTTGCACTCTGTACATCACTCCTGACCCCTGCATGTTCTATGTTACTTACTCCTCACCCCTGCACTCTAAACATCACTCCGGCCCCCTTCACATTCTACATTACTTACTCCTCTCCCCTGCATTCTGTACATCACTCCTGACCCCTGCAGATTTTACATCATTACTCCTGACCTCTGCACTCTACGTCACTCCTGACCTCTGCACTCTATACAACACTTCACATTCTACATTTCTTACTCCTGATCCCTGCTCTCTGTACATCACTCCTGACCCCTGCACTCTGTACATCACTCCTGAACCCTGCACATTCTACATTTCTTACTCCTGATCCCTGCTCTCTGTACATCACTCCTGACCCCTGCTCTCTGTACATCACTCCTGACCCCTGCACTATTCTACATTACTTACTCCTGACCCCTGGACTCTGTACAACACTCCTGACCCCTGCACTATTCTACATTACTTACTCCTGACCCCTGGACTCTGTACAACACTCCTGACCCCTGCACTATTCTACATTACTTACTCCTGACCCCTGGACTCTGTACAACACTCCTGACCCCTGCACTATTCTACATTACTTACTCCTGACCCCTGCACTCTGTACATCACTCATGAACCCTGCACATTCTAAATTACTTACTCCAGACCTCTGCACTCTATACATCACTCCTGACCCCTGCACTATTCTACATTACTTAATTCCGAGCCCTGCACTCTGTACAACACTCCTGACCCCTGCACTCTGTACAACACTCCTGACCCCTGCACTCTGTACAACACTCCTGACCCCTGCACATTATACATAACTTACTCCTGACCCCTGCACTCTGTACATAAACCCTCACCCCTGCACTCTATACATCACTCCTGATCCCTGCACTTTTCTGCATTACTTACTCCTGACCCCTGCACTCTGTACAACACTCCTGACCCCTGCACATTCTATGTTACTTACTCCTGACCCCTGCACTCTTCACATCACTCCTGATCCCTGCACATTCTATGTTACTTACCCCCAACCCCTGCACTCTGCACATCCCTCCTGACCCCTGCACATTCTACATTACTCCTGACCTTTGCACTCTGTACATCACTCCTGACCCCTGCACTCTATACATCATTCCTGACCCCTGCACTTTCTACATTACTTACTCCTGACCTTTGCACACTGTACATAACTCCTGACCCCTGCACTCTGTAAGTCACTCCTGACGCCTGCACATTCTATATTACTCCTGACCTCTGCTCTCTGTACAACACTCCTGACCCCTGCACATTCTACATGACGTACTCCTGATCCCTGCAATCTGTACAACACTCCTGAGCCCTGCACATTCTACATTACTTACTCCTGACCCCTGCGCTCTGTACAACACTCCTGACCCCTGCACTAGTCTACATTACATACTCCTGATCTCTGCACTCTGTACATCACTCCTTACCCCTGCACTATTCTACATTACTTACTCCTGACCTTTGCACTCTGTACATCACTCCTGACCACTGCACATTGCAAATCACTCCTGACCCCTGCACATTCTACATTACTCCTGACCCCTGCACTCTGTACAACACTCCTGACCCCTGCACTCTGTACAACACTCCTGACCCCTGCACTCTGTACAACACTCCTGACCTCTGCACTCTATACATCACTCCTGATCCCTGCACATTCTATGTTACTTACTCCTGACCCCTGCACTCTGCACATCACTCCTACCCCTGCACATTCTACATTACTCCTGACCTTTGCACTCTGTACATCACTCCTGACCCCTGCACTCTGTACAACACTCCTGACCCCTGCACTCTGTAAGCCACTCCTGACGCCTGCACATTCTACATCACTCCTGACCCCTGCACTCTGTACATCACTCATGTCCCCTGCACATTCTACATTACTCCTGACCTTTGCACTCTGTATGTCACTCCTGACCCCTGCACTATTCTACATTACTTACTCCTGACCCCTGCACTCTGTACAACACTCCTGACCCCTGCACTCTGTATGTCTCTCCTGACTCCTGCACTCTATACATCAATCCTGACCCCTGCACAATCTATGTTACTTTTTTTAACAAGAAACGTTCTATGTTACTTACCCCTGACCCCTGCACTCTGAACATCACTCTTGACCTTTACACATTCTACATTACTCCTGACCTTTGCACTCTGTACATCACTCCTGACCCCTGCATGTTCTATGTTACTTACTCCTCACCCCTGCACTCTAAACATCACTCCGGCCCCCTTCACATTCTACATTACTTACTCCTCTCCCCTGCATTCTGTACATCACTCCTGACCCCTGCAGATTTTACATCATTACTCCTGACCTCTGCACTCTACGTCACTCCTGACCTCTGCACTCTATACAACACTTCACATTCTACATTTCTTACTCCTGATCCCTGCTCTCTGTACATCACTCCTGATCCCTGCTCTCTGTACATCACTCCTGACCTCTGCACTCTGTATATCACTCCTGACCCCTGCACTCTGTACATCACTCCTGAACCCTGCACATTCTACATTTCTTACTCCTGATCCCTGCTCTCTGTACATCACTCCTGACCCCTGCAGATTTTACATCATTACTCCTGACCTCTGCACTCTACGTCACTCCTGACCTCTGCACTCTATACAACACTTCACATTCTACATTTCTTACTCCTGATCCCTGCACTCTGTACATCACTCCTGAACCCTGCACATTCTACATTACTTACTCCTGACCTCTGCACTTTGTACAACACTCCTGTGTGTGCCACTCCTGTGCATTTTATTCCTCACTTACACACACAGTGCAAGGGTCAGAAGTAAGTGATAAATAGAGTGCAGGGGTCAGAAGTAAGTGATAAATAGAGTGCAGAGGTCAGGAGTAAGTGATAAATAGAGTGCAGAGGTCAGGAGTAAGTGATAAATAGAGTGCAGAGGTCAGGAGTTGCAAAAGAGTGCCGGGGTCAGGAGTAATATATTGACCCCTGCACTGTGTGTGTCATTCCTGACCTCTGCACTCCCATCATCACTTACTCCTGACTCCTGCACTCTGTGTCACTCCTGACTTCTGAACTCCATTCATTACTTAGTACTGACCCCTGCACTCCTTCATCACCTACTTCTCACCCCTCCACTGCACATCACCTAACCCTTACCCCTGTATTCTGTGCATCACCTAACCCTTACCCCTGCATTCTGTGCATCACACCTGTCTTCTGTACCCTGTGAATCACTTACCCCTGGATATGGGTGTCACAGTGGTGTAGTGGGTAGCACAGTGGTGTAGTGGGGCGGCACAGTGGTGTAGTGGGTGGCACAGTGGTGTAGTGGGCGGCACAGTGGTGTAGTGGGTAGCACAGTGGTGTAGTGGGGCGACACAGTGATGTAGTGGGTTAGCACAGTGGTGTAGTGGGTAGCACAGTGGTGTAGTGGGGAGCACAGTGGTGTAGTGGGTGGCACAGTGGTGTAGTGGGGTGGCACAGTGGTGTAGTGGGCGGCACAGTGGTGTAGTGGGTGGCCAGTGGTGTAGTGGGGCGGCACAGTGGTGTAGTGGGGCGACACAGTGTGTAGTGGGTGGCACAGTGGTGTAGTGGGTAGCACAGTGGTGTAGTTGGTGGCACAGTGGTGTAGTGGGGCGACACAGTGGTGTAGTGGGTGGCACAGTGGTGTAGTGGGGCGACACAGTGGTGTAGTGGGTGGCACAGTGGTGTAGTGGGTAGCACAGTGGTGTAGTGGGTGGCACAGTGTGTAGTGGGGCGGCACAGTGGTGTAGTGGGGCGACACAGTGTTGTAGTGGGTGGCACAGTGGTGTAGTGGGCGGCACAGTGGTGTAGTGGGTAGCACAGTGGTGTAGTGGGTAGCACAGTGGTGTCGTGGGCGGCACAGTGGTGTAGTGGGTAGCACAGTGGTGTAGTGGGCGGTACAGTGGTGTAGTGGGTAGCACAGTGGTGTAGTGGGCGGCACAGTGGTGTAGTGGGCGGCACAGTGGTGTAGTGGGCGGCACAGTGGTGTAGTGGGTAGCACAGTGGTGTAGTGGGTGGCACAGTGGTGTAGTGGGTGGCACAGTGGTGTAGTGGGTAGCACAGTGATGTAGTGGGTGGCACAGTGGTGTAGTGGGCGGCACAGTGGTGTAGTGGGGCGACACAGTGTTGTAGTGGGTGGCACAGTGGTGTAGTGGGTAGCACAGTGATGTAGTGGGTGGCACAGCGGTGTAGTGGGCGGCACAGCGGTGTAGTGGGTGGCACAGTGGTGTAGTGGGTGGCACAGTGGTGTAGTGGGTAGCACAGTGATGTAGTGGGTGGCACAGCGGTGTAGTGGGCGGCACAGCGGTGTAGTGGGTGGCACAGTGGTGTAGTGGGTGGCACAGTGGTGTAGTGGGTGGCACAGTGATGTAGTGGGTGGCACAGCGGTGTAGTGGGCGGCACAGTGGTGTAGTGGGTGGCACAGTGGTGTAGTGGGCGGCACAGTGGTGTAGTGGGTAGCACAGTGGTGTAGTGGGCGGCACAGTGGTGTAGTGGGCGGCACAGTGGTGTAGTGGGCGGCACAGTGGTGTAGTGGGTAGCACAGTGGTGTAGTAGGCGGCACAGTGCTGTAGTGGGCGGCACAGTGGTGTAGTGGGTAGCACAGTGGTGTAGTGGGTGGCACAGTGGTGTAGTGGGTAGCACAGTGGTGTAGTGGGCGGCACAGTGGTGTAGTGGGCGGCACAGTGGTGTAGTGGGCGGCACAGTGGTGTAGTGGGCGGCACAGTGGTGTAGTGGGTAGCACTCTCGCCTAGCAGTAAGAAGGGTCGCTGGTTCGAATCCCGACCACGACACCACCTGCCTGGAGTTTGCATGGTCTCCCTGCGCCTGTGTTGGGTTTCCTCCGGGTTCTCCGGTTTCCTCCCACACTACAAAGACTTGCTGGAAGGTTTATTGTCTTCTGTCTGAATTGTCCCCGGTATATGAATGTGAGTTGGGACCGTAGATTGGAAGCTCCTTGAGGGTAGGGACCGATGTGAATGTACAATGTATATGTAAAGCGTAAATTGTCGGCGCTATAGAAGTACCTGAAATAAATAATATGAACTCCTTACATCCCCCCCGCCCCCCCCCCCCCCCTGTGTGTGGGGTCACACAGAATTTTCCGGGGTCCTCTGACATGACCCGACCTGAGAGAGAGGCGCCTGTGCCGTCACCTGGGGAGAGGTCAGGTGTGAGCACCGCGGGGGGGTCAGTCCATCCTACAGACGATCGAATGACATGAAAATCATTCATACAAATCCAGTCTGAGATGCAAAACATCCAATAAGGAGAAGAGCAGAGAGAGCGACGCATGGGGCGGCACTGCACCCCCAACGTCCACAAAGTATACCAGCCTGGCACCCCCAACGTACACAAAGTATACCAGCCTGGCACCCCCAACGTACACAAAGTATACCAGGCTGACACCCCTATACCACCTCCTAATACCAGGCTGGCACCCCTATTCCACCTCCTTATACCAGCCTGGCACCCCTATTCCACCTCCTTATACCAGCCTGGCACCCCTATTCCACCTCCTTATACCAGGCTGGCACCCCTAATCCACCTTCTTATACCAGGCTGGCACCCCTATTCCACCTCCTTATACCAGGCTGGCACCCCTAATACACCTTCTTATACCAGGGTGGCATCCCTATTCCACCCCCTTATACCAGGCTGGCACCCCTATTGCACCCCCTTATACCAGGCTGGCACCTTCATTCCACCCCCTTATATTAGGCTGACACTCCTATTCCACCTCCTTATACCAGGCTGGCACCCCTATTCCACCGCCTTATACCAGGCTAGCACCCCTATTCCACCTACTTATACCAGGCTGGCACCCCTATTCCACCCCCTTATACCAGGCTAGCACCCCTATTCCACCTCCTTATACCAGCCTGGCACCCCTATTCCACCTCCTTATACCAGGCTGGCACCCCTATTCCACCTCCTTATACCAGCCTGGCACCCATATTCCACCTCCTTATACCAGGCTGGCACCCCTATTGCACCCCCTTATACCAGGCTGGCACCTCCATTCCACCCCCTTATATTAGGCTGACACCCCGTTTCCACCCCCCTCTACCAGCCTGGCACCCCTATTCCACCTACTTATACCAGGCTAGCACCCCTATTCCATCTACTTATACCAGGCTGGCACCCTTATTCCACCTCCTTATACAAGGCTGGCACCCCTATTACACCCCCTTATACCAGGCTGGCACCTCCATTCCACCCCCTTATATTAGGCTGACACCCCTATTCCACCCCCTTATACCAGCCTGGCACCCCTATTCCACCCCCTTATACCAGCCTGGCACCCCTATTCCACGCCCTTATACCAGGCTGGCACCCCTATTCCACCCCCTTATACCAGGCTGGCACCCCTATTCCACCTCCCTATACCAGGCTGGCACCCCTATTCCACCTCCTTATACCAGGCTGGCACCCCTAATCCACCTTCTTATACCAGGGTGGCACCCCTATTCCACCCCCTTATACCAGGCTGGCACCCCTATTCCACCCCCTTATACCAGGCTGGCACCTTCATTCCACCCCCTTATATTAGGCTGGCACCCCTATTCCACCTCCTTATACCAGCCTGGCACCCCTATTCCACTGCCTTGTACCAGGCTAGCACCCCTATTCCACCCCCTTATACCAGGCTAGCACCCCTATTCCACCTCCTTATACCAGGCTGGCACCCCTATTCCACCTCCTTATACCAGGCTGGCACCCCTATTCCACCTCCTTATACCAGGCTGGCACCCCTTTTGCACCCCCTTATACCAGGCTGGCACCTCCATTCCACCCCCTTATACCAGGCTGGCACCTTCATTCCACCCCCTTATATTAGGCTGACACCCCGTTTCCAACTCCTTATACCAGGCTGGCACCCCTATTCCACCTCCTTATACCAGGCTGGCACCCCTATTCCACCTCCTTATACCAGCCTGGCACCCCTATTCCACCCCCTTATACCAGGCTAGCACCCCTATTCCACCTCCTTATACCAGCCTGGCACCCCTATTCCACCCCCTTATACCAGGCTGGCACCCCTATTCCACCGCCTTGTACCAGGCTAGCACCCCTATTCCACCCCCTTATACCAGGCTAGCACCCCTATTCCACCTCCTTATACCAGGCTGGCACCCCTATTCCACCTCCTTATACCAGGCTGGCACCCCTATTCCACCTCCTTATACAAGGCTGGCACCCCTATTGCACCCCCTTATACCAGGCTGGCACCTCCATTCCACCCCCTTATATTAGGCTGGCCCCCCATTTTCCACCCCTTTATACCAGGCTGGCACCTCCATTCCACCCCCTTATACCAGCCTGGCACCCCTATTCCACCCCCTTATACCAGGCTGGCACCCCTATTCCATCTCCTTATACCAGGCTGGCACCCCTATTCCACCCCTTTATACCAGGCTGGCACCCCTATTCCACCCCTTATACCAGGCTGGCACCCCTATTCCATCTCCTTATACCAGGCTGGCACCCCTAATCCACCTCCTTATACCAGGCTGGCACCCTTATTCCACCCCCTTATACCAGGCTGGTATCCCAAATCCACCTACTTATACCACGCTGGCACCCCTATTCCACCTCCTTATACCAGGCTGGCACCCCTATTGCGTCTTCTTATACCAAGCTGGCACCCCCATTCCACCCTCTTATATCACACTGGCACCCCTATTCTACCTTCTTATACCAAGCTGGCATTCCCATTCCACCCCCTTATACCAGGCTGGCACCCCTATTCCATCTCCTTATACCAGGCTGGCACCCCTATTCCACCCCCTTATACCAGGCTGGCACCCCCTATTCCACCCCTTATACCAGGCTGGTATCCCAATTCCACCTACTTATACCAGGCTGGCACCCCTATTGCACCCCCTTATACCAGGCTGGCACCTCCATTCCACCCCCTTATATTAGGCTGGCACCCCTATTGCACCCCCTTATACCAGGCTGGCACCCCCTATTCCACCCCCTTATACCAGCCTGGCACCCCTATTCCACCCCCTTATACCAGCCTGGCACCCCTATTCCACCCCTTATACCAGCCTGGCACCCTTATTCCACCCCCTTATACCAGGTTGGCACCCCTATTTCACCCCCTTATACCAGGCTAGCACCCCTATTCCACCCCCTTATACAAGGTTGGCACCCCCATTCCACCTACTTATACCAGGCTAGCACCCCTATTCCACCCACTTATACCAGGCTGGCACCCCTATTCCACCTCCTTATACCAGGCTAGCACCCCTATTCCACCCCCTTATACCAGCCTGGCACCCCTATTGCACCCCCTTATACCAGGCTGGCACCTCCATTCCACCCCCTTATATTAGGCTGACACCCATTCCACCCCTTTATACCAGGCTGGCACCTCCATTCCACCCCCTTATATTAGGCTGGCACCCCTATTCCACCCCTTTATACCATACTGGCACCCCTATTCCACCCCCTTATACCAGGCTGGCACCCCTATTCCATCTCCTTATACCAGGCTGGCACCCCTATTCCACCCCTTTATACCATACTGGGACCCCTATTCCACCCCCTTATACCAGGCTGGCACCCCCTATTCCACCCCCTTATACCAGGCTGGCACCCCTAATCCACCTACTTATACCAGGCTGGCACCCCTATTCCACCTCCTTATACCAGGCTGGCACCCCTATTGCGTCTTCTTATACCAAGCTGGCACCCCCATTCCACCCTCTTATATCACACTGGCACCCCTATTGCACCTCCTTATACCAGTCTGGCACCCCTATTCCACCTTCTTATTCCAGGCTGGCACCTCCATTCCACCTCCTTATACCAGACTGGCACCCCCATTCCACCCTCTTATATCACACTGGCACCCCTATTGACCTTCTTATACCAAGCTGGCACCCCTATTCCACCTTCTTATACCAAGCTGGCATTCCCATTCCACCCCCTTATACCAAGCTGGCACCCCCATTCCACCCCTTATACCAGGCCGGCACCCCTTTTCCGCCTTCTTATACCAGACTGGTACCCTAATTTCACCCCCTTATACCAGGCTGGCACCCCTATTCCACCCCCTTATACCAGGCTGGCACCCCCATTCCACCCCTTATACCAGGCTGGCGCCCCCATTCCACTCCCTTATATCAGGCTGGCACCCCATTCTTCCTCCTTAAACCAGGCTGGCACCCCTTTTCTGCCTGCTTATACCAGACTGGTACCCCCATTCCACCCCCTTATACCAGGCTGGCACCCCTATTCAACCTCCTTATATCAGGCTAGCACCCCATTCCTCCTCCTTATTCCAGGCTGGCACCCCTATTCTGTCTTCTTATACCAGGCTGGCACCCCTATTCCACCCCTTTTATACCAGGCTTCCACCCCCTTATACATAACTGGCACCCTAATTTCAACCCTCTAATACCAGGCTTCCTCCCCCATTCCACCCTCCTACCCCACAGTCCCCGCCCACCCACTCCAAATATGGCTGTGTGCCACGGATCACATTCTCATCATCACCCCCCCCCCCCCTTTATATCAGTGTCCTCAGTCCCCCCTTCACATCACCCCCCCCTTATATCAGTGTCCTCAGTCCCCCCTTCACATCACCCCCCCTTTATATCAGTGTCCTCAGTCCCCCCTTCACACCACCCCCCCCCTTTATATCAGTGTCCTCAGTCCCCCCTTCACATCACCCCCCCCCCTTTATATCAGTGTCCTCAGTCCCCCCTTCACATCACCCCCCCCCCCTTATATCAGTGTCCTCAGTCCCCCCTTCACATCACCCCCCCCTTTACTTTATATCAGTGTTTTCAGTCTCTCCTTCACACCACCCCCCCCCCCTTTATATCAGTGTCCTCAGTCCCCCCTTCACATCACCCCCCCCCCTTTATAACAGTGTCCTCAGTCCCCCCTTCACATCACCCCCCCCCCTTTATATCAGTGTCCTCAGTCCCCCCTTCACATCACCCCCCCCCCTTTATATCAGTGTCCTCAGTCCCCCCTTCACATCACCCCCCCCCTTATATCAGTGTCCTCAGTCCCCCCTTCACATCACCCCCCCCTTTATATTAGTGTCCTCAGCCCCCCCTTCACGTCACCCCCCCTTTATATCAGTGTCCTCAGTCCCCCCTTCACATCACTCCCCCCCTTATATCAGTGTCCTCAGTCCCCCCTTCACGTCACCCCCCCTTTATATCAGTGTCCTCAGTCCCCCCTTCACATCACCCCCCCCTTTATACCAGTGGCCTCAGTCCCCCCTTCACATCATAGCCCCCCCCCCTTTATATCAGTGTCCTCAGTCCCCCCTTCACATCAAAAGCCCCCCCTTTATATCAGTGTCCTCAGTCCCCCCTTCACATCACCCCCCCCCCCTTTATATCAGTATCCTCAGTCCCCCCTTCACATCACCCCCCCCTTTATACCAGTGTCCTCAGTCCCCCCTTCACATCACCCCCCCCTTTATATCAGTATCCTCAGTCCCCCCTTCACATCACCCCCCCTTTATATCAGTGTCCTCAGTCCCCCCTTCACATCATAGCCCCCCTTTATACCAGTGTCCTCAGTCCCTCCTTCACATCACCCCCCCCCCTTATATCAGTGTCCTCAGTCCCCCCTTCACATCATAGCCCCCCTTTATAGCAGTGTCCTCAGTCCCCCCTTCACATCACCCCCCTTTATATCAGTGTCCTCAGTCCCCCCTTCACATCACCCCCCCTTTATACCAGTGTCCTCAGTCCCCCCTTCACATCACTCCCCCCTTATATCAGTGTCCTCAGTCCCCCCTTCACATCATAGCCCCCCCCCCTTTATATCAGTGTCCTCAGTCCCCCCTTCACATCACCCCCCCCCCCTTTATATCAGTGTCCTCAGCCCCCCCTTCACATCATAGCCCCCCCCCCTTTATATCAGTGTCCTCAGTCCCCCCTTCATGTCCCCCTCCCTTTATATCAGTGTCCTCAGTCCCCCCTTCACATCATAGCCCCCCCCCCCTTTATATCAGTGTCCTCAGTCCCCCCTTCACATCATAGCCCCCCCTTTATACCAGTGTCCTCAGTCCCCCCTTCACATCACCCCCCCCTTTATATCAGTGTCCTCAGTCCCCCCTTCACATCACCCCCCCCTTTATATCAGTGTCCTCAGTCCCCCCTTCACATCACCCCCCCTTTATACCAGTGTCCTCAGTCCCCCCTTCACATCACCCCCCCCCCTTTATATCAGTGTCCTCAGCCCCCCCTTCACATCACCCCCCTCTTTATATCAGTGTCCTCAGTCCCCCCTTCACATCACCCCCCCCTTTATATCAGTGTCCTCAGCCCCCCCTTCACATCACCCCCCTCTTTATATCAGTGTCCTCAGTCCCCCCTTCACATCACCCCCCCCTTTATATCAGTGTCCTCAGTCCCCCCTTCACATCACCCCCCCCCTTTATATCAGTATCCTCAGTCCCTCCTTCACATCACCCCCCTAACCCTTTATATCAGTGTCCTCAGTCCCCCCTTCACATCACCCCCCCTTTATATCAGTGTCCTCAGTCCCTCCTTCACATCACCCCCCTAACCCTTTATATCAGTGTCCTCAGTCCCCCCTTCACATCACCGCCCCCCCTTTATATCCGTGTCCTCAGTCCCCCCTTCACATCATAGCCCCCCTTTATACCAGTGTCCTCAGTTCCCCCTTCACATCACCCCCCCCCTTTATACCAGTGTCCTCAGTCCCCCCTTCACATCACCCCCCCCCTTTATATCAGTGTCCTCAGTCCCCCCTTCACATCACCCCCCCTTTATATCAGTGTCCTCAGTCCCCCCTTTACATCACCCCCCCCCTTTATATCAGTGTCCTCAGTCCCCCCTTCACATCACCCCCCCTTTATATCAGTGTCCTCAGTCCCCCCTTTACATCACCCCCCCCCCCTTATATCAGTGTCCTCAGTCCCCCCTTCACATCACCCCCCCTTTATATCAGTGTCCTCAGTCCCCCCTTTACATCACCCCCCCCCTTTATACCAGTGTCCTCAGTCCCCCCTTCACATCACCGCCCCCCCTTTATATCAGTGTCCTCAGTCCCCCCTTCACATCACCCCCCCCCTTTATATCAGTGTCCTCAGTCCCCCCTTCACATCACCCCCCCCTTTATATCAGTGTCCTCAGTCCCCCCTTCACATCACCCCCCCTTTATATCAGTGTCCTCAGTCCCCCCTTCACATCACCCCCCCCCCTTTATATCAGTGTCCTCAGTCCCCCCTTCACATCACCCCCCCCCTTTATATCAGTGTTTTCAGTCCCCCCTTCACATCACCCCCCCCCTTTATATCAGTGTCCTCAGTCCCCCCTTCACATCACCCCCCCCCCTTTATATCAGTGTCCTCAGTCCCCCCTTCACATCACCCCCCCCCTTTATATCAGTGTCCTCAGTCCCCCATTTACATCACCCCCCCCTTTATATCAGTGTCCTCAGTCCCCCCTTCACATCACCCCCCCCCCCCTTTATATCAGTGTCCTCAGTCCCCCCTTCACATCACCCCCCTTTATACCAATGTCCTCAGTCCCCCCTTCACATCACCCCCCCCCTTTATATCAGTGTCCTCAGTCCCCCCTTCACATCACCCCCCTTTATACCAATGTCCTCAGTCCCCCCTTCACATCACTCCCCCCCTTTATATCAGTGTCCTCAGTCCCCCCTTCACATCACCCCCCCCTTTATATCAGTGTCCTCAGTCCCCCCTTCACATCATAGCCCCCCCTTTATATCAGTGTCCTCAGTCCCCCCTTCACATCACCCCCCCCTTTATATCAGTGTCCTCAGTCCCCCCTTCACATCACCCCCCCTTTATATCCGTGTCCTCAGTCCCTCCTTCACATCATAGCCCCCCCTTTATACCAGTGTCCTCAGTCCCCCCTTCACATCACCCCCCCCTTTATATCAGTGTCCTCAGTCCCCCCTTCACATCACCCCCCCTTTATATCAGTGTCCTCAGTCCCTCCTTCACATCACCCCCCCCCTTTATATCAGTGTCCTTAGTCCCCCCTTCACATCACCCCCCCCCTTTATATCAGTGTCCTCAGTCCCCCCTTCACATCACCCCCCCCTTTATATCAGTGTCCTCAGTCCCCCCTTCACATCACCCCCCCTTTATATCAGTGTCCTCAGTCCCTCCTTCACATCACCCCCCCCCCCCTTTATATCAGTGTCCTCAGTCCCCCCTTCACACCACCCCCCCCTTTATATCAGTGTCCTCAGTCCCCCCTTCACATCACCCCCCCCTTTATATCAGTGTCCTCAGTCCCCCCTTCACACCACCCCCCCCTTTATACCAGTGTCCTCAGTCCCCCCTTCACATCACCCCCCCTTTATATCAGTGTCCTCAGTCCCTCCTTCACATCACCCCCCCCCCCCCTTTATATCAGTGTCCTCAGTCCCCCCTTCACACCACCCCCCCCTTTATATCAGTGTCCTCAGTCCCTCCTTCACATCACCCCCCCCCCTTTATACCAGTGTCCTTAGCCCCCCCTTCACATCACCCCCCCTTTATATCAGTGTCCTCAGTCCCTCCTTCACATCACCCCCCCTTTATACCAGTGT
This sequence comes from Lithobates clamitans, assembly GCA_037952925.1. NCBI lineage: Eukaryota > Metazoa > Chordata > Amphibia > Anura > Ranidae > Lithobates > Lithobates clamitans. The sequence continues at coordinate 891 of JBBGZY010002897.1, read as the reverse complement.
CCTCAGTCCCCCCTTCACATCACCCCCCCTTTATATCAGTGTCCTCAGTCCCCCCTTCACATCACCCCCCCCCCTTTATATCAGTGTCCTCAGTCCCCCCTTCACATCATAGCCCCCCTTTATACCAGTGTCCTCAGTCCCCCCTTCACATCATAGCCCCCCTTTATACCAGTGTCCTCAGTCCCCCCTTCACATCACCCCCCCCTTTATATCAGTGTCCTCAGTCCCCCCTTCACATCACCCCCCCTTTATATCAGTGTCCTCAGTCCCCCCTTCACATCATAGCCCCCCTTTATACCAGTGTCCTCAGTCCCCCCTTCACATCATAGCCCCCCTTTATACCAGTGTCCTCAGTCCCCCCTTCACATCACCCCCCCTTTATATCAGTGTCCTCAGTCCCCCCTTCACATCACCCCCCCCCCTTTATACCAGTGTCCTCAGTCCCCCCTTCACATCACCCCCCCTTTATATCAGTGTCCTCAGTCCCCCCTTCACATCATAGCCCCCCTTTATACCAGTGTCCTCAGTCCCCCCTTCACATCACCCCCCCTTTATATCAGTGTCCTCAGTCCCCCCTTCACATCACCCCCCCCCTTTATACCAGTGTCCTCAGTCCCCCCTTCACATCACCCCCCCTTTATATCAGTGTCCTCAGTCCCCCCTTCACATCACCCCCCCTTTATATCAGTGTCCTCAGTCCCCCCTTCACATCACCCCCCCCTTTATATCAGTGTCCTCAGTCCCCCCTTCACATCACCCCCCCCCCCTTTATATCAGTGTCCTCGTTCCCTCCTTCACATCACCCCCCCCCCTTTATATCAGTGTCCTCAGTCCCCCCTTCACATCACCCCCCCCTTTATATCAGTGTCCTCAGTCCCCCCTTCACATCAC